>RJWJ010021104.1:14971-28376 GCA_004363605.1 Indri indri | reverse complement strand
TGTGTGTGTGTGTGTGTGTGTGTGTGTATAGCCTTAATGTTGATCCGTTTTTGTGATGTGTCACTTTGTTTACTTGGTCTAAATTACTTCCAGTCAAGCATTCAACTAAAGGAAGATTTCTCAGTATTTAGTTTGGCTTGGGGTAGGTGTGCCCGAGGGAAGTGCCTGGCGCTGGGGCCCTGCATGGTGGACTGCCTTGGAAGGCGGCATCTGGAGCGGGGCTCGCATGGCCGGCATGTTCGTATGTTTGTATTTGCAGAATTGAGAAGCTGGAGAACGAAGTTAAGACCAGCCAGGACAAATTTGATGAAATCACCGCCAAGTGGAAAGAGGGCAAACAGAAGAGAATTCCCCAGGAGCTGTGGGAGATGCTCAACACCCAGCAGCTGCACTGTGCGGGCCTGATTGAGGATAAGAACAAGCTTATCAGCGAGTTACAGCAGGCAAGAGGCTGGGCCCCGTCCCGGCCACCGGGGGTCCGGCTGGGGGATTTACGGGTTACTGCTTTGCGTCTCCTGAAGGGAAAACCATGGAGGCCTTTACTTCATTACTTAGAATGTTGCATAATTTGAATGATAAACCTTTTTTCTTTAATTTTTTTTATTATGGTAAAAACTACATAATGTTAAATTTATTATCGTAACCATTTTTTAGTGTATAGTTCAGTAATGTTAACTATATATTGTAGTTTTCACATTGTTGTGCAGCAGATCTCTAGAACTTTTTCATCTTCCAACACTGAAACTCTGTACCCATTAGACACTAATTCTCTCTCCTCCTTCCCCCTAGCCCTTGGTAACCACCTTTCTACTTTCTGTTTCTATGATTTTGACTACTCTAGGTGCTTCATATGAGTGGAATCATACAGTATTTGTCCTTTTGTGATTGGCTTATTTCACTTAGCATAATGTCCTTGAGGTCCATCCATGTTGTAGCATGTCACAGGATTTCCTTCTTTTTTAAGGCCGAATATTCCATTGTGTGTATATATCATATTTTCTTTATCCATTCTTCTGTGGATGGACATTTGGGTTACTGTCACCTTTTGGCTATCCTGAATAATGCTGCTGTGAACATGGACATACATATCTCTTTGAGATCCTGCTTTGAATTCCTTTGGATATATACCTAAAAGTAGGATTGCTGGGTCATGAGGTAATTCTATTTTTAATTTTTTTAGGAACCTCCTTACTGTTTTTCATGATGGCTGCATCATTTTATATACACAAGGGTTCCCACCAACAATACACAAGGGTTCTGACTTCTCTACATTCTTGCCAACACTTATTATATCCTTTTCTTTTGATAGTGGCTATAGTTATGGGTGTGAGGCGATATCTCATTGTGGTTTTGATTTGCATTTCAAATGCAATGATTAGAGATGTTGAACATCTTTTTCATATGTTTATTGGCTATTTTGTATATTTTCTTTGGAGAAATGTCTATTTAAATCCTTTGCTCATTTTTAGTTGGGTTGTTTTTTTGTTGCCACGTTGTAGAAATTCCTTATATATTCTAGATATTAACCCCTTATCAAATATATGATTGAGGCTGGGCACCGCGGCTCACATCTGTAATTCTGGCACTCCAGGAGGCCGAGGCAGGAGGATCACTTGAGCTCAGGAGTTCAAGACCAGCCTGAGCGAGAGTGAGACCCCGTCTCTACTAAAAATACAAAAATTAGCCAGGCGTTGTGGCCTGCACCTATAGTCCCAGCTACTCAGGAGGCTGAGGTAGGAGCACTGCTTGAGCCCAGGAGTTTGAGGTTGCTGTGAGCTACGATGACAACGCTGCCCTCTACCCAGGGCAACAGAGCAAGACTCTGTCTCAAAAAAAAAAAATATATGATTTCAATTATGTTTTCCTATTCTGTATGCTGCCATTTTACTCTGGCGATTGTTTCTTCTGATGTGCAAAAATTTTTGAGTTTGGTGCAGTCCCATTCATCTATTTTTTATTTTGTTGCCTGTGGTTTTGGTGTCATACCCAAGAAATCGTTGCCAAATCCAGTGTCCTGAAGCTTTTCCCCTATGTTTTCTTCTAGGAGTTTAATAGTTTTAAACCTTAAATTTAGGTCTTTAATCCATTTTGAGTTAATTTTTGTGTGTGGTATAAGGTAAGGGTCCAACTTTATTCTTTTGCATGTGAATATCCAGTTTTCCCAATAACATTTGTTGAAGAGACTGTCCTTTCTCCGTTGTTTAGTTGTGTCTAAAATTATTTGGCCATAGACACAGGGGTTTATTTCTGGGCTCTCTATTCTGTTCCATTGGTCTGTATATTTACCTTCATGTCAGTATTATACTATCTTAATTACTGTTGCTTTGTAGTATGTTTTGAAATCAGGTAATGTGAGGCCTCCAACTTTGTTCTTCTTTTTCAAGATTGTTTTGGCTATTTGGGGTCCCTTTGAGATTCCATACAACTTTCTGGTTTTTCTATTTCTGCAAAAAATGATGTTGGGATTTCTATAAGGATTGCACTAAATCTGTAGATCACCTTGGATAGTATGGACATTAGAACAATATTGAGTTATCCAATCCACGAACACAGGATGTCTTTCCATTTCTTTTGTATGGTCTTTGAGTTCTTTTAGCCATGTTTTGTAATTTTCAGTGTCCCAGTCTTTTGCTTGCTTGGTTAAATTTATTCCCAAGTATTTCATTCTTTTTGATGATATAGTAAATGGAATTATTTTCTTAATTTCCTTTTCGGATGGGTCATTATTCGTATATAGGAATGCAGCTGATTTCTGAATGTTGATTTTGTGTCCTGCAACATTTTTTAAATCAAAAATGTAGTTTATTATATCTCAAACAAGAAACAATACAATTAATCAAAGTATACACCTAAACTATTATGTGTCTTGCAACTTTGCCGAATTTGTTAATAAGTTCTAATAGTTTTTTTTGTATGTATGGAATCTTTAGTTTTTCTACATATAAGATCATGTCATCTGTGAACAGAGATAATTTTAACTCTTCTTTTCCAAATTGAATGTTTTTTCAAGTGATAAACTTTTGACCAGAAGAAAAAGCCTTGTAATAATTTTAGAATTATTGGCTACCTAATAGAAATATGGTCATGCATTGCTTAATGATGGGGATAAATTCTGAGAAATGCATTATTAGGCAATTTCATTGTTGTATGAACATCAGAGTGTACTTACACAAACCTAGATGGTATATCTTACTATATACCTAGGCTATTAACAGCATATTGTACCTTGTAACTGTACTGAATTCTGTAGGCAATTGTAACACAATGGTATTTGTGTATCTAAACATATCTAAACATAGAAAAGGTACAGTAAAAATACGGTATTATAATCCAATGGGAACACTGGGAATCATATACGTGGTTGGTTCACTGTTGGCTGAAATGCAGTACATGACTGCCTGTACTTTTATGGCAAATGCTGTTCCAGATTTTATATTCTTAATTAAGGAATGGAACTTAGCCTGCAGTAGATATGTTCCCGTGCTGGAACCTGGACATTAATTGCTCAGCTGGGACGCGCTAGGCTTCCCGGAAGCTTGCAGAGAGATTTGCAGCTAGTGATAATTGAGGAGTTTGATCCTGGGTGCTGGGTCAGAGCTTTGCCCTGGGCTGAGCCTATTCTACTCCATCCACATGTGCTTTTCCCTGGGTCTTCTCAGACTCTTCTGAAGTCACTTTCTCTTTGTACAGTTTCAAGTCCTCGTGTTTGCAGATTCTGGTGAAAGGGGTGCAGGGACAGTGTGCCTGGCACCTCTTGCTTCTGTTTCGGTTTGTGACCAACATTTTTACATGCTCTTTTTTAGGAGTTAAAAACAAAGGATGACCAGTACGTGAAGGATTTGAAGAGACAGTCAGATGACATCTGCCTGCTTCTAGAGAGGATGGAAGAACAAGTGAAGAATGTAATGAAAACCTTTCGCCAGGAGCTCCATCATATTGAGGTAACGGGCATGAAAAGGCCTGCTTTCTGCACTTGGGAGACCCATGATGGGGAGGTCTGGGTCCATCCTGATCATCTGAAGAGGGTCCTGGGTGTCTTTGTCCTCTAATTTCCGATTCTGCTCTAAGATTTCATTAATTCACTCATTCAACAAATATTCATCAAGTGCCTACTATATGCCAGGCATTGTTCCAGGGGCTGGAGATAGAGCCATGAACAAAACAAAGTTCCTGATGGAGCCTGCATTCTAGTAGGAGATAGCTTGACAATAAACAAATAAATTACTCAATATATAATTTGACAGGTGGTATTAAGTGCTTTGAAAGAAATAAGACAGGCAAGAGGATAAGGAGTAAAGAGGGAGGTTAGTTCTCCATAACCATGGGGAGTATGTGAGCCATTCATTTGTTCCTTCTTGGCATCTGTGGGTGGGCGATGGTGAAGGGGAGTGCCAAACAGGATTCAGTCGCGGTACTTTGAATTTGAATGAAATGTTAAAGATTGAGACTGATTTAGTCTTTTCCAAGATGGAAGAGAGCCAAGAGGGTAGAGGCCTCTCCCCGTGGATTATTGGAGACTCATTTCTGCATTCCTAGGCCTAGCCCTTGCAAGCTGCATGCTGCCTTTGCTTCGTGGGAACCCCAACCACGGCAATGCCTAATCATGATTGCCTTGATATGATTGAATGACATGTCAGGATTTGCCCTGTGACTGCCAACAAGGGCCCTGGCCTCCCTCCAGCTCCCTGCCTCTTATGTTGACTAAGCCACAGGGCTGTTGGCACATTTTCTCTCTGCATTTGTGTGAAGTATAGACTTTGTGATTTCCATGCAACTCCTTATAGCCATTTGGTCACATGAAACTTGGCAAGTCCGTATTTGGATTTGACTTTGTGTGGTTGGTGACTTGGCACTTGTGCAGTTATCTAAAAGTTCTTGGGTACTGGTGGAACCTGCCCAATCAAAACAGACATGGGAACGTTTTTCCTTCTTGGCTGTAGAAAGCATTTGAGGCGGAACGACAAGAGCTACTGACCAGTAATAAGAAGAAATGGGAGCGGGCGCTGCAGGCTCACAATGCCAAAGAGGTAAAGGGTGGCAGACAGGGGTGCGAGGGAGTCAAGGTGATTGGTTTGGTCTGGGGTGGTTTCTCCTGTGACTGAATTTGCTAGCCTTTTTGTGTCTTGAGTAGCATTGCTGAGGCACACATTCACCACTGCACCTTGTAGCTGATCAGCGTGGCCTTGCAGATGGGAGTTGCCTCCCTGGTGGTGATGAGTACCACCTAGGCAGCTTGCTGCAGTTTCCATGGCCCTGTCACTTTCTCCGTTGTTTCCTGGGCATCTACCCCAGCCATGAATATTGTGGCCCAAGGTGTTTTAAGACACATTCTAAAAAGGTGTGGGATTATCACTTTATTTCAAAACATAAAGAACAAAGAAGTGATCCAGTGGATTTTTTAGAAATATAAACATCTGATGTCAGGTTCTGTGCTTAACTTTTTTTTCTTTTCTTTCTTTCTTTTTTCTTTTCTTTTTTTTTTTTTTGAGACAGAGTCTCACTCTGTTTTCTAGGCTAGAGTGCAGCAGTGTCATCATTGCTCAGTGCAGCCTCAAACTTCTGGGCTAGGAGATCCTCCTGCCTCAGCCTCCCAAGTAGCTGAGACTACAGGTGCATGCCACCACACCTGGCTAATTTTTTCTATTTTTTGTAGAGACAGGGTCTCTCTCTTGTTCAGGCTGCTCTTGAACTTCTGGCCTCAAGCGATCCTCCCGCCTTGGCCTCCCAGAGTACTAGGATTATAGGCACGAGCCACTGCGCCCGGCCATGTGCTTAATTTCTTAATGGAGCAGTCCTTGTAGAATTTCTGGAGTAAAGACCCCATTAAGCAATACAAGCCATGACTCAAGAGTTCAAAGCCATGGGACTTCTGGACTTCTGAAAGCCACCAGACTCCCTCCAGAACCGTAAAACTTCCAAACCCTCCATGGTGTCACACTTGTCAGGCCATCTGAAGGATTGAGTTGGGGTGGGGATGGTCCCTAACTTGTCCCTTATCTTCCTGTGCCTTCAGCTGGAGTATCTCATGAACCGCATTAAGAAAGTAGAGGACTACGAGAAGGAGCTGAACAAGCAGAGGATCTGGGATTGCGAAGAGTATAACATGATCAAGATCAAGCTGGAGCAGGATGTGCAGGTGCAACCATTTCTCCTCACTAGGGGGTCCGGGTGGCAGAGCAGATGGTGAACATCTGTGACTGTTTCATCTTTTGAGACTACTCATAGTGTTCTAGCCTAGGATTAACAAATATTCAATAAATATTAATTCTCTGCTTTCTTTTAAAAGATCATATCTAAGGGAGGATATCCATGTACAGGATATATGTGGGTGAATGCTTTCTTTATGAAACCAGTGGAGGAGGACTGCCAAGATGCTGCGGGGGTCTGGAAACCATGGCATCTGAGGAGTTGTTGAGAGAATTATGCACTTTAGCCTGGCAAAGGGAAAATGTCCCTAGGGCAAGGTAGCTGTGTCAGAGGGTGCAAGCTAGGACTACTACTGCTAATGACAGCAACTGTCTGATGAGTGTCTGCCATATTCCATGCACTTAACAAACGGTATCTCTAATGCTTACAATGACACCAAAGGGAGAAATCAGCAACAGCATTTTATACATTGGGAAACTGAAGCTCAAGTCAAGGCTGCATATGGAGTACATGGTAAACCCTGGATTCGAACCCAGTCTGTCTGGCTCAAAAGCCTGTGTCCTTCCCCTTATTCCAATGAGACCCCGACTGATGCTTGGAAAAGTACAGTAAGGCAGATCCTGACTCACCACCAGAAAGAACCTGCTTCTAGCTAGAACTATCCAATATACAATAAACAGGCGTTCCCCAAAACAAAGGGTCCTTTATCTCAAAGTGTGCAAAGGCTGATTGACTGTGTCTGTCTGGAAGGATCCCTGCAGTAGTAGGAGGAGACTCTCTGGTTTCTAGAGTTTTTTCCCGGCCTAGGATTCTGTGTTTCAACACTGGTTAAAAAAAAATACACCTCTAATTACATTTAGATATAATGTAATTGCATCTTAAGATTCAAGTGTGGTCTATTCATTTCAGTCTCTGCGTAGAAAAACATGTTAGATAAAACTTTTCCGTATAACGTTTGGTAGAATTTCAGTTCTTACTCTTCCTGTAACTTTACATCATGAAAATAAATTAAAAACTCCATTAGACTAAAAAATGTATTTACCAGTCTTGAGAATTTCCCCCAGTTCTTCTCGTATTAATGTCATGGAAATGAGACTTACTGACAGAATCATGCAAGTCTGTAAGAGAGGGCACTACTTCGGTGGGCTGTGATTTTACCGAAAACGGCTATTGTTAAGCTTTCTGAATTTATCTTGGCTGTATGATAATTTATGTGAAAAAACTACGTACTTTTGGCCTCAGACAGTGAGATATATGGAATTTCGTATTCTGAGTCCGATGTTCAAATACTTGAATGAAGTCAACAATTTTGGGACCTGGGGAGATGATGGGGTAGGGGTGGAAGGCAGGGGGCAAAGAGAGAGAGGGGACCTGGGAGACCTGGCTCTCCTGGCTGTCCCTGTCCAGAGGGACACGTCCATATGGTGGCGTGTGTGGGTGCGGGAGGCTGGCGGGTGGGGCACTCAGAGTGGAAAGGGGGTACACCTCCTTTGCATTCACAGGTCTGTCCCATGCCAGATGGAAACTGAGAGCACCTGTACCACTTTCCACACTTTAACTAGAAAAAAAAATCATCGAATCAGGGACTACCCATATTGCAACACGTGGACTATTTTAAGAGATTGAACTTTATCATAGTGTGCTTTCATCAGACATTCAAGTCCAATGGCATTGACTTGTGTCAAGAAGATATGGCATGTAGCTCAACATCAAATTTGCTCTTCCCGACTAATCCACAGTGCTCTATCAATTCTAAAATATGGAGCTAAAATTCTTGTAAACCACAAAAATATAATAGGAAGGATCTAGTGCACACAGATTTGGTTTGATGGGCAAAGTATAAGAAATAAAAAATAGAATATCTGCTGTTCAAGTGCTTCCTGCCAGTAAAAGTCACATTATTAATGACTAGAGCAAAGGGAAGGCTGAAAACATTATGCAATTGAGTAGGATTTCACTACCTCAGAATAAAACTGCTGGAAACATTTACTTCCTAATGCAGAAAGCAAATGGTTTTATTTTTAAGCCTTACATGCTCATTGAAAATTGTAACATGGTTCAGTTCAAATTTAGGGGCTGTTACCTTTAGTACCAGAATATTAATCATAAAAAATTTAAGCAGAGTTGCGCAGCAGAAGCGTGCTGGGCCCATAAAAAATTAAATATAAGTTAATTTACTTAACAAATTTGTTAACCTGCATTGTGCAAAGCACAGAGATAAACAAGATACAGTCCCTGCCCTTGAGGATCTTATAATCTGTTGAGCTTGAGGGTTGGGGCAGAGGTAGGGAACAAGAGTCTTATGGTTCAACCGGGAATCCTGCTGGCCCAGCCCAGGCTCGAGACTGGCGTAAAGAGGGCCAGCACAATCTTCGCAGTCAGCCTAGAAGGCCAGAGCAAAAGGCTCTTTTAAATTTCCATTCCGTTGGGGCACTGATGGCAGCCTCTTTCCCTGAGCCTGTGGGCAGGAGATGGCACCAAAAGAACTGTGGAGAAGCTCATGCTTGCCCAGGAGACAGGGGAAGGTGTGATCAATACCTGTGGTACCTTTAGCATGGAACCTTTGTGGTAGGTTAGATTATAATCTTTATAAATGATTCGTAAACCACAAACATCATGTTTTGCCAGTTAGTCTTGGGAACATGAGGTACAACTTTGCAAAATATCTTTGGATAATTGAATAATAAGCACACACATTTAGCAAAATCAGTTATAATTTTTAAAAACTATATTCAGTGTATGACAATCAAGGATAACTATTTATCCCAGCATTGTTTTATAATAGTGAAAATTATCAAAACAATATAAAAATACAACTATAGGGAAATGGTAAAATATTATGACATGATAAACATAAATAGTTCGTATGTGATAAAATAGCATAGGAAAGTATTATGTACCATTAAAATAATGTTGGTAAAACTTAACTAACATGGGAAGTTCTTGTTATAGTATTAAGGGAGAAAAGTAGGATTTAAAATTGTAGACACAGTTTGATTCCAACTTGTGAAGAACCCTGGAGGGCAACATGCCAACGTGTTACCAGCAGTTGCCTTTGGTGGAGGAATTATGGGTAGTTTTTCTCCCCCTTCTCCTATCTCTTCTTCT
Source organism: Indri indri (assembly GCA_004363605.1). NCBI lineage: Eukaryota > Metazoa > Chordata > Mammalia > Primates > Indriidae > Indri > Indri indri. Next base: position 19,121 of record RJWJ010021104.1, on the reverse strand, counting down.
TTTCCATTTGCTGCACTTTCCAAATTTTCAACCATGGGCAAATACTACTTTTGCAATCAGAAAAAGTTTTTATGAAGAAAAGTATTTAACTAGAAAATAAAAAATTGACTAAGAAGTAGAGAAATTTGGAGGTAGAATTAGTTATGATCTCAGTGACCAATGCAGTGTTCATTTACCACCTGTTAAAGAATAGATATTACAGCTCTGAGGTATATGATGTTCAAATACTCACAAGAGAGATTTAAAAATCTCTGCAACAGTTAAGTAGAATGCACTTGACTCATTCTCGTGTTACAATGTGGGGAGTCAGCAGATTCCACACCAAATGTGGAAATGACTGACCTCCTGACCCGATGATGTGTCACCACCTTTATTCTCCTATGTCACCTGCTGGCCAGTCGCCATCCTTGTGATGACCCAAAGGGGGGCTGTGGTGGCTGCTCAGGATGCCTTCCTCTGCTGATTGCTTCACAAGAGCCTGTGCCTGGTGGAGGGAGGTGAGAAGGGGGCCCGAGAGCTCCGGATGTCCTGCTTTAACAACATCTGATCACGCCTCCCTGCATTCTCCACCCTGCACTGCGCTCAGGAGAGGCAGAGCCTACTGACTCCGCTCCAGCCTTGCCTCTCTCTGGTCTGTTTTTTACAGATGGTCAGAGTGATCTGTGCACAGTGCCTGGAATGGTCATTTTCCTCCCCTGCTTACCAGCTGGAATGGCCCTCTGCTGACTTTGGGACAGTGCTCTAAATGCCCAGCTTGGGCAGGCTCTGTGGCTGTCAGCCTCTTTTCTGACAGCTCCTTGCCTTGTGCCTCACACCCCAAAATGCTTGTGGGTTCCCCAGAGCACCTCCCTCTCTCTCCCTGTCTTCACATGTGCTGTTTCCTCTCTCTGGAGCTTTCTACCTTCAGGCGTCGCCTACTCATTCTTCAGGTATCCGGTGGACGCGCTAATGCCATCTCCTCAAGGATGCCTTCCCTGGTCCTCTACTGGCTCAGAACAGCCTGTGCTCACCTCTGGCTTGCTTCCCTGTCACTAGCGCTTGTTTGTTTGTCTGTCTCGTAGACAGGGCAGGTCTTGGCCTTTCTCACCAGTGTTTCCCGGCAGCACCCACGAAGTGTCTGGCATACAGTAGGCACTCAGTAAATATTTGCTGAACAAATGTGTGTAGCCAGTGGAAACCCGAAAAGAAAAGATGACTGTGCCTGTCCTTCTAAATGAATGTGGGTTCCCAAACACTAACACTGCCACGCTGGAAGGTCAAAGAGAGGAAATTTCAAGTTTTTGTGGCAACGTTAACTTTGATGGTGTTTTTAGTGGGGCTGCTTGTATCTTTAAAAGGTCTGGTGCAAAGTCCAAAGTTAGTTGGACTTGAAAGCTCTACAATCTTTCTTAGGCTGTAGGAATGCAGGTTTTATTAATAGCTTGTAGTTAATTGATTGGTATTTTATACAGTTGACCTTGAATTTGCTTCTGTGATAGATTTGCTAAGTATCGGCAGAGGTACTTGTCCCTAATGTTCCTCTGACGTGACTCGAACAAACTGTGGGGACCCTCAGGCACTGCAGATTATACTAGGGCCAATGAGTGTACATATTTTTGACTTCAGATTCTTGAGCAACAGCTTCAGGAGATGAAGGCAACTTATCAGCTAAACCAAGAGAAGTTAGAGTACAACTTCCAGGTGCTGAAGAAGAGAGATGAAGAAAGCACAGTGATTAAATCCCAGCAGAAGAGGAAGATCAATCGGTAAGCCAGCATGCCGAGCAGGCTTCTGGGCCCTTCTGTGCAGAGAATGGGGATGAGTATGTACTCTTCTCTTCTAAAGGGGTGGAAGCTGTGAAAAATATAACGAACTCTTATTAAAAGAGTTTTTTGAAAAAGTTAATACGTTCAAGTGGTTCCACCCTCTCGCCCTCAGGAAAAGAGAATATAGCAAAAGTCTTCTTCCCAATTCGCATTTGTCTTATTCCTTTTCCCAACTCTGTGTTCATTTGTTTCTTCCAGAATTTCTTTATGCACACACAAGCACACACAAATAAATATTCTCATCCCCCTCTGCTTTTACACAAATGATGGCATTTTATGCACACCATTCTGTGTCTTGAAGACCTTTTGTATCAGTTCACAGAGAGCTTGCACATGATGTCCTATGCTGCTTAGTACTCCACTGCACAGACGCGCTACGGAGTATTTAACCAGTCTCCATTGATGGACGCACAGACTATTTCTCTTTTGCCGTTGCAAATAACACCAACATAAGTACTCATGACAGTGTGCCAATCTGCTTTTGTGTAGACACTGAAAGGTACCTATTGCTCGGATTTTCTCACCCATCCTTCCTTTCTCCCTTGTCTCCTTCCTTCCATCCCTCCTGCCTTTCTTCCTTTAAGAATTGTCTCCTAAGTTCCAGACCACTGTGCTAGGTTCTGAGGATTAGAGTAGAATGAGACATCTTGTTCAAAGGAGACAAGATTGAGGATTTCCCCCAAAGCCCAAATAACCTATTATTATTCATGAATTTTTCTACTTGTAGGTTGATTATACACTTTGGGCAAATGTTGGGTGCATAGAGAAACACCAGTTGACCTTTTGATAGTTACTTATAACAGAAAGTAATACTGAATAAACGAGCTGGTATCTTAAGCCTGATTATCTGAGAACTGAGAGTAGTCAGGGGACAATATTTACGGGAAACTCCCACTCTGTGCACTGCGCCGGACAGGGGAACATCAGAGAGAGACGCAAATCACTACAGTGAGGAGTCACCTGGGAAGGCTTCCCGAGGAAGTGGGACAGTGAGGGGGTGGGGATCTGGGTCGGCAAAGGGAGCAGGGAAGACGCCAGGTGGACAGTGCAGGTAGCTGGGGATGGCAGGGCTGAAGGCAAGGAGGTAGGAATCAGAAAGTTAGAGATGGCACAGTGGGTGAAGAGAGTTGGTCAGAGGGGAGGGGGGAGGAGGTGCTAGAAGCAGAGCTTGGGTTTGATGCTCACAGCAGAGCGGAGGTGAGTGGAACCATCCCCACCATTCCGTCTTCCCCTCTGACTTCAAACTTAGACGGGTCTCCCTTAGCCCGAAACCCTTCAGCTGACCCTGTGGCTTCTCTCTAAGTACTACCTTGTTTTCTCTTGCTTTCGCTGCCATTTTCCTTTCCTCATCACCCCCACCCAGAACATTTCATAATTCCTGTCTTTGTTTGTGCTGCTGTAACAGAATACCCGAGACTGGGTAATTTAGAAATTCAGAAGTTTATTTCCCACAGTTCTGGAGGCTGGGAGTTCCAAGATCAAGGTGCTGGCTGGTTGGGTTTCTGGTGAGGGCTGTGAAGGGAGGAACATGGTGTCCTCACATGGCAGAAGAGTGGAAGAGCAGGCTGGTGGAAGGCTGTGGAAAGCCTCTTTTATAAGGGCCTCAATCCCATTCACAAGGAAGGAGTCCTCATGGCCTAATCGCCTAGTAGGGGCCCCATCTTTTAATGTGATTGCATTGGCAACACTGAATTTTGGAGGAGATGCATTCAAGCCATAGCAACCCATGGCCCCAGGACTGGACTAAAACTTCCCACAACAGGATATCAATGATGCCCTTCTAGCCAAACACAATGGCTTTTCCTCAGGCCTGATCCTGTCATTATTGGATACTGGACTTTTCTTTGTTTTTGTTTTTTCAGAGAAGGGGTCTTGCTCTGTTGCCCAAGCTGGAGTGCAGTGGCATGATCATCTCTCTTTTTTTTTTGTTTGTTTGTTTTTTAGAGACAGAGTCTGACTCTATTGCCCTGGCTAGAGTGCAGTGGTGTCGTCCTAGCTCACTGCATTAACTCCTGGGCTCCAGCCATCCTCCTGCCTCAGCCTCCCAAGTAGCTGGGACTACAGGTGCGACCCACCACACCCAGCTAATTTTTTCTATTTTTAGTAGAGATGGTGTCTCGCTCTTGCTCAGGCTGGTCTTGAACTCCTGACCTCGAGCGATTCTCCCACCTCGGACTTCCAGAATGCTAGGATTACAGGCGTAAGCCACTGCACCCATCCTCTTTTGTTTTCTATGACCCTAAAATATTTGTTCTTCTTCCTTTCTTTATTCCTTATTTGTTCCCTTTGGTGGTTCTGCTTTTTCTTGCCTGACAATTCTTTTTTTTTTTTTTTTTTTTTTTTTT
>RJWJ010021104.1:0-14871 GCA_004363605.1 Indri indri | reverse complement strand
TTTTTCTATATATATTTTTAGCTGTCCAATTAATTTTCTTTCTATTTTTGGTAGAGACAGGGTCTCACTCTTGCTCAGGCTGGTCTCGAACTCCTGAGCTCTGAACGATCCGCCCGTCTCAGCCTCCCAGAGTGCTAGGATTACAGGCGTGAGCCACTGCGCCTGGCCTTGCCTGACAATTCTTGAATATCTAGGTAAGGTATTCCAGAAAGCACAGGCCTTACCTTACCCCTTTGCTTTTTATTTTTATTTTATCAGCCTTATACCTCAATCTCTTGGTTTTGAATATCACCTTTTTGTTGATCACTACCAACTTCATATCCCTAATCCCCACCTCACATCTTCACTTTATCTGGAGCTGCCAACGTAACACTTCAACTTGGAGAGTCACCGTCATTGCCAGCACACGAGTTCTGAAGCCAGATTTGCCTCTGCTGCCAGTTTTCCAGTCTCCAGCCTTGCTCCCTTCATCTCCGGCTTCCAGCCAGTTGCCAAGGACTCTGTCTGGGCTTTTCGTTGAGCCTCCTCTCGTTGCCATTCTTCCTGTCCACTTTCTCACGTGCCGTCTTGCCCAGGCCTTCAGTATGTACCTGGCGCTTATTTTTGTTTCATTAGCTTCCATAATTTGGTGACACACAGGAACTCTTTTACTCCATGATATTGAAAAAAATGCTTTGGGATGACTACTTAAAAATATATATGTATTTTAACACCTGTATTTGGAAAGCCTGCTAGAATGCTGTAGTTAAGAGAATGGATTAGAAATTTCTTTCTATCAGGGACTAAGTTAAAGAATTTTTACATTCATAAAATATGAATGATAAATGTTTGCAGTTGAGGGACCTTTGATTACTTCAGAATAATGCTTAGGAGAGGGAAAATTTTATTTCTTAGAATTTTTAAACTTAAAAATATGTTGGCCTTCAACGTTCCTACTCCTGTGTAAATGGGGCGTTGATATAAGACGCTTCTTTAGTAGTTTCAAGTCTGCAGTATGGTCCTAGGTCTAAAAACTGTGCCTACCAGGCATATTTTATGGGACAAGTTTCCATGCACAGAGCTCCTGTTAGCAGTGAAATAGTGAGCTGTGCCATGCCTGGATTCGCAGTGCTGTCGGCCAGGTTTTAACTGCCTCTTGCTGCTCTGAAGGCTTTGGCCATCCCCTCCCTGCAAGCCTGGGTAAGTTAGATGCCTCATCTCTGGGCTGCCCTGGAACCCTGTGTGAAACTCTCCTACAGCACTTTTCACGCTGCACTCTGATTAACGTTTGTCTTTGTCTTTGACTGGACTGATAATTCCTGGTATTCAAACATATCCTTGGCACCAAAGGCATTTTATGTTTGGAGAATGAATGAATGAATGAACAGATGAGTTACTGGACCTGTTTACAGTAATCAGCTCTTTGAGGATGAAGGATTCATGTATGATAGGCTTGTGGTGTGTAGTTTTAAGTTTTTCCTTTCAATTTTCCTTGTTTCAGAAGTGAAATGAACATCCAAATCATGACAATGAAACAGTTGAGGTAGATTATTTAAATATGTGAGGTTGGCCCTAGATATGGACACTGACAAATCGTGTGTTGAAGTTTCCATCACACTCCTGGGCAGGAGACTGCCTCGTGGTGGGTCTGGGCTTGCGGATTGTTTCAAGTGCATTTAGTTCTGGATAATCCCAGTACCTTTGGAATGTGTGGGAGGGTTCTCTGCCCTTCCACCAATCTGACTCAGGGTTTGTTGTAGAGCTGAGTCAGGTGGATGAGAGGAACATACATTGCACCTTCTATTCAGCTGCAGACTAACTTATTTTTTCCCCTTCAACCAGCCTGCATGATATACTTAACAATCTGAGATCAAAATATGCCAAGCAGATAAAGCAATTTCAGGAGGAGAACCAGTCTCTGACCTTGGACTACAAACGTCTTGTGATACAATTCAAGGACCTACAGAAAGCCATGAGGTATCTTAGGGACGTGGGTCCTGGGCACCTGCCCTAGAATAGAGGTGGCGGGGGTAGAGTTTGTGGAGGCAGTGATTTCGTTATCTCTCAACCAGGCACTAAAGAACCCTTTGTGCTGTGTTCCCCTGTCCCTTTACTTGAGTGTCATCTGCCTTTTCTTGAGTCTTATTGGGATGGCTTCCAGTTTGTCATAGGTGGGAATCAGCTGCACAGGGTTGGGGCCAGGCCTAGGATTTACTACAGCTCTTCCTCATTTTTTTCCCTGCTGCCAATTGAGGGGACCCTAGCCAGGCCCCGGGGTCAGCTGGCTGTGCTTGGTGACTCTCCTTCACAGGCATTTTGCTTTTATTGATGGCGAGAAGTTTCGGGAGATTTGGCTGATGAATGAAGAGGAGGCGAAGGATCTAATAGGCAGAGCCTTTGCTGTAGACAAGATCATCCACACCCAGCACCTGGGGCTCCCCTGGACAGCACCTGATTTCTGGTTCCTGAAGAATGTGGGGCCTATCTCTCAGCAGCAGCAGAAGAGTGCTGCACAAATAGTGGAGGAAGTGCTGATGCGAACAGGTGACTGGAGCAGAGTCATAGAACCTTAGAGCGGGAGGGGCCGTCTGAGCACATAGAAGTCTGGAGAGGCGGGGAGGAGGCCTCAGAGCTAGGAGGCTGTAGAGTATGATTAGTTGATATGGCCTTTAATTCTTCTCTAATTTATAGCTTTGCCCTCTCCCCTATATTATAAACCGGTAGTTAGGTCTAGAAGCTTGATCAGATGCAGGTTTAATTTATTTTTGCTAAGTATACTGTTGTGTACCTCCATTGGGATAAACTAACGTCAGGTTGTATCTCTTTTTGTGATGTTAGCAACCATTGATAATCTTGTCTAAGATCCATTAATTACATTAGGGATTGCAAAATGGTGATATTTTAAATTCTATTATTATGTCTTTATTTAATAGCTAGAACACTTCTGAAAGGAGCATCTTCCCATCATCAGCTATTTGCTCTCCTGAGATAATTTGTATGGAAAAGCAGGATAGATGCTTTTTTTTTTCTCTGTTTGCCAATTGTATATATTTGTAGTGTTTCATTTTACTTTTGGTTATTAGGGATTGCTTTTTGTAATTTAATTTTGTTTTATAATTATGTAAAATTATGTAAAATATTTACACTTCCAAAGTCAAATGTACAAAACAAGATATATTCAAAGAAGTCTGGCTTTTATTCTCTACATCCCATTTCATTCCTTTCCTACATGTAACTATTAAAAAATTTATGGTTTATTCTTCCATTGCTTTTCAAAGTTATAAACAAATATATGTGTGTGTGTATATATACTCATATCAACCAACTTTTTAGGTAAATGAAAGCATATACTTTTTTCCACCTTGCTTTTTTTGCTTATAATAAATAATCCTAGAGCTCTTTCTAGTGGGAAAAAAAATTCTTCATTTTTTTTTACATGGTACTCTATTGTGTGCCTGCGCCATAATTTATTCAAATAATCCTCTGTTGATCATCATTGGGATATTTCCAGTTTTTTGTTTGTTTATTTTTGTGATGACTAACATTGCTGTAATGAGTAGCTTTGTTCATTTGTTTTTCCAAGTTTTTGCTAGTGAACTGTTGGGATAGATCCCTAGAAGTAGGATTGCTGGATCGAAGGGTAAATGTCTGTGTAATTATGCTGGATACTGCCGCATAGAGATGGTACCATTTTCCATTCCCACCAGCAGTTTGCTCTCTGGTACTTTGCAAAATCTTTTCATAGATATCTCATCTTACTTTTTGAATAACCAGTAAAACCTGGGTTGTATAATGATTTTTGTTCCCATTTCCAGATAAGGAATATATAGTATAAAACATTTAAACATTTTTAATTTTAATTAAGAAAATTTTTGGCTTTTGCTGTCAGCTGTCAGTTTTCCTGATAGTATTCCTCTGTGAGGCAGCCACTCCCAGCACCCCCGCACTTTCAGTTGGCTGCGTCTAATCTGTTGCAGGTTTAGAAACCATACAGCGCACTTGCTAGATCATCTCTAAAATAAGAATAAAGGCTCGCACTCTCCCTCCCACTTGCTGGTTCATAGCTGGATTTTGAGAATGATGTTTCCAGGCAGATGCAGTTTGGAAAAGTGAGACAGTTAGGCTGGGTGAGAATGGCTGAGTTTCCCAGATAGTCTCTGACTCCAGCCCCCAGGCCCCTTCCCCTGTACATAGAAGGCTTTCTTCAGCATAGAGAGACTGTGGTGATGCCTCAAAGAGGCTTTTTTAGAGGAAAGTTTTCTCAAGGAAAGCCATCTGACTGTTTCTCAAAGGCAACTAGGCCAAGAAATTATCTTCCCTATACACACCTAATGGGTGTGGTGTGCACCGTCTGGGGGATGGACATGATTGAAGCTCTGACTTGGGTGGGGCAAAGGCAATACATGTAACCTAAACATTTGTACCCCCATAATATGCTGAAATAAAAAAAAAGAAAAAAAAAAAGAAATGATCTTCCTTTTCTTTCTTTCTCTCTCTTCCCTCCCTGACCCATCTGCAGAAGAGGAGGCGGAAGAGGCCACCTCAGAACCAGAGTCGTACCTGGACCTGCCAAAGCAAGTTTCCGCAAGAACCACTAGAAAGATCCTAATGCTCCTGTGTGATGAGTCGGTGAGGCCAGGCTGCGGCTGTGGCAGGGGGACACCCGCGTGCGTGCTGCTTCTGAGGACTCTGCTGGGCCAGCTGTGGCCTCGAGCCAGGAGAGGGCCAGTCCGCCCATGGCCAAGCCCAGAGACCCGGCCTGAGGACCAGACCAAGGAATGATCCCTGGACTTCGGGGGGCAGTTTACAGAGCCGGGCCTTACAGCTGGCCCAGCTGGCAAATGGGTCTCACCTTAGTGGGTCAGCAAAGCGCAGTCCAGGCCAGCCGGCAGGGTCCTATACGTAAAGCAGTGCTCGCTCTGAGCTAGAAGGGGCACCATCCAGCCTCCACGAACCCACCTGCTGAGTGACCTGACTGACATGGCCCTTCTCTGGGAGCTTGGCTTAGGGTTACTCTGGGTTGTTAGGCTTTGGATATTTGCATCGTGTGGCAGCAAAACTGGTTAGGTGTAGAATAAAAGCTGCATCGGAGCTGGCTCAGCTGGGTGTTGGGTTGTTACCAAACATGATCAGCGCTGGCTTAGATTGTATGGTTGTTGGGGCAGTTTTCTTTGGCACAAGGGCTGGCTCCTGCCACTGAGGGCAGCTCCTACTGAGGGAGTCAGCTGGCGGGTCCTGCCCTGTCTGCAGCTTGACACCAGGGGGCCATCTGCCCCCAAAGTCCCCCCCACCACCACCTCAGAGCAGGCGCTCACGGCTTCCCAGCCAGCCTTTTCCTCGACTTCCTGTGCACTGCGTTCTGATGTGGCGCATCCACTGCCCTCCCTCCCTCCTCCCTCGAGCTCAGTGCCTTCTGCTGTGTTCTGCAGATGTTTGGGGACCAAGTGTGGGTGAGGTCAGGTTTGGACGGCTGCGGGGACGCAGGGGTCTGCCCAGTGGCTTGTGGGTGGGTGAGTTACCCCCGTATGAGGTGGGGGCAAGCTATGCTGATGAAGGCGGGCTTTGTGCCTGGCTGTGCTCCCAGGGAACGGCTCCCAGCATCCCAAGAAGGCCTTCTTCTGGGTCACTGCCGAGTGTCATCCCTGGAGGCCTGCCCCATGGGCTCGTCCCTGAGGTGTCACACAGAGGGCAGCTGCAGACCCTGGGACTCCTTCCTGAAGCCTGTCTCTGACAGGAGACACCTTCTTCCCTCTCCTCAGGGTTTCCTCATAGAGAGCAAGCTGCTGAGCCGCCTCCTTCCCCTGGACAAGAGCGAGTGCTACCTGCTGAGGCTGGACGCCATCTTCTCAGTGAGTCGCACTGGGTTGAGGGGACGGGATGGGGTGCAGCCTGTCCCATCCTGAGAGGGCCCCCATGTGTTCCCTACATTGCCTCAGCCCCGGGAGTAGAAGATGGTCTTCCCCGGGCTCACGTTCGCATCCTTGCCTTGACTTACTCTCCACACGACCATGGGCTTCTGCACCATTCAGATGCCTCCCACCCGACCCTTCCTCTACTAGCTTCTTCCTCTCACGGCCCGGCTGTCAGATTGGAGGCTTCGCCCCTGCCCCCAAACTCAGGTACCCGTTCAGCACCCCTTAGCATTCTCACGCCCACCGGATCTGTATGGAGCGGTTCCCGACTGTGAGCATTGTTTCCATCTGTGCTGACGCGGGAACCCCTGAGTTCACTGCCGTTTCCCACCGTTGGCTGATTGTCCTCTACTCGGGACCATGGCAGGCAGTGGGGGTGTTGAGGGGACAAGCCAAGCCCCCTGCTCCTAGGAGCTGAGAGTCTAACTCCCCAAGCCTGTCGCCCCTTTGATGGGGTGTTTGAACAACTGTCCTATTTTTTCCCCAGGCCCTTGGAATTGAAAGTGAGGATGACTTGTATAAACTGGTGAACTTCTTCCTTAAATTCCGAGCTCATCATATATCCCCCATCCAGGTAAGGCGGGGTGCAGCTAAGAAGAGTGTTTTCAGTTGCCCCGGAAGCCCCCAGAGGACACTGCTGCCTTTGAATAATACTTCTGGAGAAATAGTGGGGGTTTTATGTCAGGTATAGCTAACTTAGCATTTTCCTTATTCTTATTAATTTTTCTGTTTGCAAAGGGAAGAATGGCAGGGGGTGAGATGCTGTTCTTATGCTGAGGCCCAGGGATCTTTCTGTACATTCCCTCAAAGCCAAGTCTCAGCCCCTGTGAGACCACCAAGTTCTGCATATTTTGGTCCTTAAACACTTTCCTGCAATACAGGGCCCGTCTGTAATACATATCTTGATTATAACTGATTTCAGTAGGAGAATCAAATATCTACCATTCCGAAAAAGTCACCATATTAAAAATACTATGAAATTTTAATTTAAAAATTAAAAATCTAAATTAAAAAATGTTTTTAGTATTGCTAGCCCAAGTGTATCCTGATACACTTCCAAAAAGAGTTGGCTGAGTGGACAAAACCAGGAAGCAATAAAGGAAAAAAAAGATACATTTGCTTGTATCAGAATAAAGTCTGTAGGGCAAAAATCACTAAAGGAAAGATAAGAGACAAATGCAAGCTGGGGAGAAATATTCTCAACTCATATCACAGTTAAGGGCTAATTTCCTTAATATATAAAGAGCTCTTATAAACCAGTAAGAAAAAAATCAACAACTCAATAGGACAGATAACAAATATGAATGAACACCTCCAAGATGAGGCAATACATAACTTTTAAATGTATGAAAAGACAATTAGCCTTCCTTATAATAATAGAAATGCAAATTAAAACTGCCTTAATTCCACTTTTCCCTTGTCAGGTTAGCAAAAACCTGAAAGTTTGATAACACATAGTGACGACTGAGATGTGGGAAACAGGCATACTCATAAGTTGCTGTTAGGAGTGTAAATTATTGTAACCTCCCCTGAGGGTAATCTGGAAATATCGATTACAAAACTGTGTACATTTTGTGCTGCAATTCTTCTTCTAGGATTTTATTCTATAGATTTATCTCGATACGGTTGAAATGATGTTTACTGTAGCTTATTCACTGCAGCATTGTTTGAAGTGGCAGAGGATTGGAAACAACCTCCATCGTTGCGGAATTTATTTAATAATATATGGTGCATCTACACAATGGGATACCATGCAACTGTGAAAAAAACCAAAGAAGTTCTTTATGTATTTACGTGAAAAGATCTCTAAGGTTTATTGGTATTTGAAAAAAGCGAAGTACAGAACTACATGTGTAGTATAGTATCATTATATAAAAATGGGAAGGAAAAGTATATATGGCAAAGTATGTATATATTTATATATGTATTTGTTTATATAGGCATAATATTTCCTTGTAGAGATACATAAGAAACTTAATAAAATTAGTTTGCTTGTGGCAGGTAAATTCAATGACATGCAAGACAGGAACAGGAAGAAGACTTTTTTAAATTTAAAAATTAAACCAAAAATTTAGTTTGTATTATGATTCGAAAGGAGATTCATAACATGTAAACTTTTTGAATACCAGCACAATGAACACCTGTGATCCCAGATCTAGAAATAGACCATTATTGTTGTTTTGAAGCCACCAGTGCCTCCCTGTCCCATCCCCCTTCTTTCCCCTTTCCCCTACTTCTGTCCTTGGTAAATGTCTCCCTCTGCAAGCTGTCTGTAACTTTCTGTAGGCTTTTCTCCGTTTCTCCTCTTCCCGTCTCTCTTCACACACGCGCATGCGTGTATCTCCAGCCCACAGCTGCCCTTGCGCCTTTCTCCAGGTCAAGCCCCTCCATCGGGCAAACGCGGAGCAGCCAAGCGTGGTGTCCGACCTGGAGCTGGAGGAGCAGCTGGCGATGCAGGGGGAAGAGGAGGAAGGCCTGGTGGAGGACGGAGAGCAGGAGAAAGCCCAGGTGGAGGAGGAGGAGCAGGAGGAAGAGAAGGAGAGCCCGCCCTCCCCCTGGCTCATCCACCCCAACGACGTCCTCAAGATCCTGGAGGCCTTCGTCATGGGTCTGAAGAAGCCCAGGTAGGCCGTGGTGCTGGCGCTTGCCTGAGATGGGGCGCTGGATGGGCGGGCAGCCACGCAGAGCTAGTGAGTGAGGAAGAGTCCAGGCAGGATGCGGGGCGGGAGGTGGGGGAGAGAGTGAATGGCTCTCCCAAGGAGGGCGAGAGGGATCCACAGACATACTCAGGAACCAAATGTGGTGTAGTAGTGAGCGATCTGGGCTTTTTTCATTCATCATTCATTCATTCAACAAACATTTCTTTTAGTCTGTCATGTGTAGGCACTGCGAGATAATGCCTTGTGATCAGAACAACAGCCAAAGCATATTCGAGATGTAATGTTGTTCAGAGGGAGAAGTGGTCATCTCCATCTGGCATGTCAGAGAGGGTTTTGGGACAGATGGCACCAGAACTGGGTGTTACTAGGAGGATAAAGTAGAGGAAAGGGCATTTGGGGACATAAAAGCACGAGGAAGGCCTGGATGTTCAAGAGTCCTGATGGGGGTATGGCTGGAGTGTCCAGGGGCTGGAGGGGGGGCCAGTGGGAGGGGAGCCAGCCAGATCTTGGCGTTCCTTGCCTGATGTGCCTAAGATCTTTGTCTTTACTGCATGGTGGACAGAGGGGAGCCATGATTAGATTTGCATCTAGAAAGATCACTTTGACAACAGGGAGGGGGTGGTGCTGGATACAGGGAGACCAGTCTGGAGCCTGGTCCAGGTGGGAGGTGGCGATCTCCTGGATTGAGGCTGTCATGGAGGGGACGGGGAGCACATGACAGAATCGAGAGCTGTTCTGACGCAGTGGTGGAGGAAACAGCCGCAGCGATGAGCTGTGAAGCCAGAGAGGTAAACTGATCGGGAGCGAGAGGGGTGGATGAAACGCCGGTGATGCCTTCACAATGTGGCAGCTGCACTGAGAGTCGGGAAGGTTGATGATAAGTGTGTCCTTTCTGAGACTCTGCTATCATCTAATAAATGTGGACAGCTGAGTAGGACGGTGACAGGTGGGAAGGCAGTAAGTCTGTGGCTGGCACTGTCACTGGCACTGCTTGGGGGCCTGGGTGGTGCCAGGTGGAGATGGCGGTACCAGTGTTCTCGACCTGCAGGGACTCGCGTGCACCAGTGAGAGTGCAGAAGGGCGTGCGCAATGATTCCAGGGACTCTGAGTACTGGCAGGCCCTGACCACAGTTGTCCCTCCTGCCAAGCAGAACCTCTGGGATGCCCTCTACACAGCCTTGCAGAAATACCAGTAAGTGTAGATGTCGTGGGCCAGGAGCCGGTGGGAGCTGGCAGGTAGACGAGGACGGTTGCTTGGAATGGCCACGTTTGCTGCCTCCCTGTCCCATGACATCTGGGATTGAAGAGCTGCTTTTGGCACCTCTCGTTGGGAGTGGATCATGTTGGGTGGCTGGCTCTCAGGCCCACCCTGCCTGTTCTGTGTCTGCTAGCCTGGCTCATCTGGTGGCCGGGTGAATGGTGAGGCTTCTGGGGACTCCCACCACCTCCCTCCCAAACAGAAGCACAGAGACTCTGGCAGAGGCTAGAGGATTCGATGGCCTCTAACCTATTTTTCTGCCCAAAGCCTTGTGCTGACCCAGAGGGCCAAGCTGCTGATGGAAAACGAGGCTCTGGAGCAGCAGAACACAGAACTGCAGATGCTGCTGCAACAGTATCTGGACTCTAAGGTGGGTGGTGGGGCCTCCAAGGATGGGCGGTAGGAGGCAGGGAGCGGGGCCGGGGACCTGAAACTGACATTAAGAAACATCCCCTCCGCTACCAAAGGCAAGGGAGCTTCAAGCTGTGATGTAAAAATCAACAGTTATCATGGGGGAGGGAGTGGATATCACCCGAAGCCTCCTGCAGGGCAGCCAGGGTGTGACAGTAGCTCTTTGATGCTGGTGGTCTTTGGTCCCAGCTTCCTGTTGGGACGCTCTTTTGAAAGCAAAGCGAGGAGTAGCTTCACAGTGACAGGGCTGTCTCCAGCTGTGTGTCTGTCTTTCATGCCGTCTTATCACTCTGAGAGGTAGCTGGGGCAGAAATTATTCTCCTGTTTCACAATAAGGAGAATCAAAACTAGGAGCCTTTGTGACTTGTCCAGAGCCCTGGCCCTTTCCGTTCTGCCAGCCCAGGTTCTCTGGCCTGTGGTACGACTGGAAGGTCGTCCTCGCATGGGGAGGAGGTCTGGGGGTGGATATTCCCTGGCCTCCCCTGTGCCTACTCCAGCCACAGTTGTGGCAATGTCCTCCTGGCCTGGCAGGGAGAGAAAGGGGAAGTCCTTTCGTAACAGTTGCTTGCTCTGCGTGTGGATGTGGATCCTTCCCGCGATGCTGGGGCCGTGGGCCGGGGCATCCTGACACAGCTGTCAGCTGCACATGTATGCGGTGACAGAGGCCAGCGCTGAGTCTAAGAACAGGGGATATGTGGCCCCAGCATGGTCCCAGGTTCCAGGCCACGGCTGAAAGGGGGAGGTGGTGGCATTGGCATCATAATGGCCTCTTGGCCCATGACAGGACCCAGGCATTTGGGGACTGTATGGTCCCTGCTTGCATGGATGCTACTGTGTACAGGAGGGCAGGGGAGGAGGCGGTAAGAGCAGGTTAGGATGGGGACAGAATGGACATGTGAAGAGGAGAGGGAAGGATCAAAGAGAGTGGCTGGAGGGAAGATCAGGAACCTCGCCAAGGTTCCTAGCTGAGCAGAAGCTGAGACCTGTCCCCTAAAGGAAGTAGCCTGCAACTTCTGAGGCCCCTTTCGGCTTTGGGGAAGAAATGCTTGCAGGGGTTTGGAGGCCCACGGGAGGGCCAGCATGGACACCTGACCCCACAGAGGTCATGAAGAAGGAGGGCCCTGGGGAAAACATAATGACCGTCACCCTTTCTTTTCCAGATAAACTCTCAGCTGCAGGTTCCTCCGACTCAGGTGTTCCGGGTGCCCACAAAATAGAGCTGGACCTCAAAAGGCTGACGTGTTAGGGCTGCTGCTCGTGTTGGTGCTGGGGCTGGCACATGTCACCCAGGGGACTGCACTTGAGTCTGCTCTCTGGATTTTCCAGAGTTTTCTTTATAGCCTGTCAAGATAAGGCAGCAAGAGGAGTTAACCTGTATCCTGCCATTATGATTAAAGTGTTTTATTAATAAAAGTTGTGCCTGAATCTCTTTAAAGAGGTCAAGTCTAGTGAGACACGGCCCCTGCCTCCACCTCTGTGCCATGAGGGGACTCTGTCCCGGGCTTAGACCGTGGTGTGTCAGAGGCAGAGGCCAGGAGCAGAGAGCTCCTGTCTGGCTTTTGGGGAGAGCTGCTTTCTCTGGGTGGAGGCTGGAGCTTTTGGGCCCTTGTGGGGTCCTAAGCCTTCAGACTGTCCTCAGGCCTAAAGGACTCTTGGTGCTTTGAGGACCCCTAGGTCCACCCTGGTGTGCTCTTTGGGCTGTGGTGTGAGGCCTGAGGTCCATCTTGAACCCTGGGCCAGAAGAGGCCACCCAAAGGGCCCAGCTGGCACTGAGCTTACTGACCTAGAGCCCTGCTGACTTTGGCCCCCAGGCTGTGGCTGTCCTGTACCTGAGCAACGCAGACTTGTCAGCTCAGTGTTTGATTTCTTTTATTAAGAGAAAATTCACCACCCGAGAAAAGAAAAACAGCCAACAGAAACTCAGACGCCAGCAGAGCAGCACCTGCAGTGCAAGCTGCAGCCCAGGGGAACCGAGGCAGCGGCTGCCTGGGGGTGGGGAGGGCGCGGGGTTCCCTCTCCTGCTTGTCACCACCCCTCCTCTGGGCGTGTGAGCAGAAGGAGCTCTGGGAAGTGACGGAACCCGCAGGCAGGACAGGGACTGGGCTTGTGCACCCAGGCCAAGAGGCTGCCTGGGAGGAGGAGGAGCCGGCAGTGGGCAGGGCCCTGTGCATTTGAGGGTCAGGCCAGGCCCCTGATGCACAGTGAAGACTGGTGCTGTCTGCAGGGACAGGGTGGGGATGCCTTTTGCTCATTCATTCTCTTCAACGCCCTGGGCGCTGGCCCAGGATCCTTGGTTACTTTCATGAAAGCTTTAATCCTAGACTTGGAAGGCCTAGGGGAGGCCTCCCCGGGAGCCAGAGCCTGAAGGGAGGAGCCTCAGCAAGGTGGGCAGTCCAGGTGGCCCCGACCCACAGGCGGGCATCGGAGGGGCGGGGCCGGGCAAGCAGCAGCCGGGGGCAGAGAGGAAGGCAGCCCAGCAAGCAGGAGGCAGCTCCCGGTGCCTGAGGCTCAAGGAGGGACATGGGGAAGAGTCCAGGCCGCAGGAGGGGCAAACGTGGCGGCCGGGAGCGGCGCTGGCGGGAGGTGGCAGGCCCTCACGCGCCCAGGAGCTTCTTGACCATGTAGCCGGGCATGCTGTAGAGGAAGAGGGCCAGCATGAGCAGCCCCAGCAGCGCCAGCACGATCTTGATGATGAGCCACTTGTACCGGGTGCAGATGAGGTACTTGATGGACTTAAGGGGGTTGAGGAACCAGACGAAGGCTGTGTCGGGCCGGCTGCGGAGCGGAGGGAGGAGCCGGTCAAACGTGGGCCAGAGCCGCCCCCCAGGAACCCCCGCCCTTTACTTCTAGACCCCAAAAGGCCCTGTCACGGCCGCAGCCCCCAAAGCCGTGAGTGCTGGAGACAGGGTTCGAGCCTAGGTCTGAGCATCAGATTTGCTACTTACAAAACCCTGTCCTCCCGGCAGGAGCTCTGATGCCCCATCTCCTCCAAAGGCCTCAATGGCACTTTCTGGCAGCGGTGTAGCCATCCAGCCACTACCTGCCACCTGCAGCGGTGGGCAGCCACGGCCACCACTGCCTGCAGTTCCAATTGTTAGCAAGCTCCTGTGGTGAGCAGTGCGTTCTGCGTGCTGCCCCCGTCCTCAGTGAGATCAGTGTTTCTCAACCTCCTCCTATCTGACGGACATAAACTTCTGTCCTACCTGGCCCTGCCAAGGTCAGAGCAGCCCCTGTAGGATCACACCTGTAACCCTAGGACTCTGTCAGGCCCAGGCAGGAGGATCGCTCGAGCTCAGGAGTTTGAGACCAGCCTGAGCAAAACCGAGACATCTGTCTTTACTAAAAATAGAAAAGTTAGTGTGGCGCACGCCTGTAGTCCCAGCTCCTCAGGAGGCTGAGGCAGGGGGATCGCTTGAGCCCAGGAGTTTGAGGTTGCTGTGAGCTAGGCTGATGCCACGGCATTCCAGCCCAGGTGACAGAGCGAAACTCTGTCTCAAAAAAACCAAAAAAAAAAATTAAAGGATTGAATGTGCTTTTTCTAACTACTACCTCCCAGAGGACGTGGACTGTACCCCAAGAGCTGAGCTCGGTATTGGTGGGGCCACATGGAAGGGGCTCAGGCTCAGGGCACCTGGTTTCGAATGCCAGCTGTGGTGGGCGAGTTAGGCACCTCTGTGAGCCTCAGTTTCTTTGTTTCTTAAATGGGGTTAATGGTGGTCCCTACCTCCTGGGGCTGGTGACATGGTGGAGGGGGACAATGGCTGTGGAGGTCTGAGCACGTGAGTGGGTGCTTAGACAGTGTTGGCTGTTAGATGTTTGAGCTGGATGGAATTATCACCCTGCAGGGCAGGAAACAGCTCTGGATTGGGAACACCCGGGTGGGAACTATTTCCGGACTTGCGGGGCTAATCCCAGCCAAATCCTTTCGCCCTTCTCCTGTCTGCCCATTGAGTTAGAGTCCGTCAGGGATGTTGTCGGGAGTGGAGGGGGTGTAGTGACAAGATCACTGGATTGGTGACTCAGAAACCTGGGCTCGAGTCCCAGCTCTACCCTAATTTGCTGAGTGACCTTGAGTGACTGACTTCACCTCTCTGGCCCAATATGTAAACATGGAAAATAGTCGTTTCTAGTTCTGAGAGTCTATTATTCTGTCTTGAAAACTTGAAAGTTGCTGTGTATGTGTGGGCTTGTGTATGTGCTTGTGTGCACGTGTATACACACGTGTGTGCCTATGTTTGTAGACTGTACATGTGCACATGTATATGTGCTTGTGTGCATGCACATGTGGCATATGTGCGCATGTGCACTGTGTGTTTGTGGACATGTGTGTGCCTGTTTATATTTGTAAACGTGTGCACGCGTGTGCATGTGTGTGGGCACACATGTGCACATGCGAGTGGATGTTCCAATGCTACCCAGCCCTTGGTGCAGAGGAAAGGGGGAGAAGTATCAGACCCAGGAGGCTGCGGGCTCAGGCCCTAAGGATCTTCTTGACAAGGTAGCCAGGCCCGGAGCAGAGAAACAGGGTGAGGAGGAGGAGCGGCAGCAGTCTGAGGAGCAGCCAGTGACAGGTGTGCCACAAGAAGTAGCGGGCAGACTTGAGAGGGTTCAGGACCCAGATGAAGCCGGTGTCGGGCCGGCTGGAGCGGCG
>RJWJ010021103.1:0-28271 GCA_004363605.1 Indri indri | reverse complement strand
TATATAGTGACCCCCTTTGTCTTTCATTACTTTTCTTGATTTAAAAACCAAGTGATCTGAGATCAAAACTGCCACCCCAGCCTTCTTTTGGCTTCCGTTTGCTTGAAATATTTATTTCCACCCCTTTACTTTGAGTCTCAGTGCATCCTTGCAGGTTAGATGCGTTTCCTGGAAACAACAGATGCTTGCCCATTTTTTTATTTTTATCCATTCGGCCAGTCTATGTCTCTTGAGAGGGGAGTTCAAACCATTCACATTTATTGAGAGAACCAATAAGTGGGGTGGATTACTGTTCATTCTGTTGGGTTGCATTTTGTTGCTTTGTCTTCTCTCTTGAGCCATTGTGGAATCTAGCCTTTGATCTTTAACTTTTGAGTGGTTTCACATTTGAGAGTGTTTATTGTGCTGATCCTTGTGTAATTCTGTTTTGAGTACTTCTTGGAGAGCTGGTCTTGTCTTCGTGAATTCCCTCAGTCTCTGCTTATCTGAGAATGTCTTTATTTCTCCTTCATGTATGAAACTTAGTTTAGCAGGGTACAAGATTCTAGGCTGGGCATTATTCTGTTTCAGAAGAGTGAGAATGGGGCCCCATTCTCTTCTTGTTTTTAAGGTTTCAGTTGAGAAATCTGGAGTTAATCTGATGGGCTTTCCTTTGTATGTTACTTGTTTATTTTGCCTTACAGCTCATAGAAGGGCCTCTTTAGTGGCTGTTTTGGTCAATCTCATGACTGCGTGATGTGGTGTCTTCCTATTTGCATTGAATCTCCCTGTGGTCCGTTTAGCTTCTTGTACCTGTATATCTAGATTTTTAGCAAGGCCTGGGAAATGCTCCTCTATTAATTCTTCAAATAGCTTATCCAGTCCTCGAGTGTTTTTCTTCTTCACCTTCTGGAACCCCTATCACTCTCAGGTTCGCTTTTTTTACATAATTCCACATTTCTTATAGACTTATTTCTTTTCTCTTAATTTTCTGCTCGAGCTCTGTGACTGACTTATTTAATTGGAAGGCATTGTCTTCAATCTCTGAGTTTCTTTCTTCTTTTTGATCTACCCTGTTCTTTTTGTTTTCTACTTTTTTTCTTTTTTTTTTTTTTTTTTTTTTTTTTTTTTTTTTTTTTTTTTTTTTTTTTTTTTTTTTTTTTTTTTTTTTTTTTTTTTTTTTTTTTTTTTTTTTTTTTTTTTTTTTTTTTTTTTTTTTTTTTTTTTTTTTGAGACAGACTCTCACTCTTTTGCCTGGGCTAGAGTGAGTGCCGTGGCATCAGCCTAGCTCACAGCAACCTCAAACTCCTGGGACTCAAGTGATCCTACAGCTTTAGCCTCCCGAGTAGCTGGGACTACAGGCATGCGCCACCATGCCTGGCTAATTTTTTCCATATATTTTTAGTTGGCCAATTAATTTCTTTCTAATTTTAGTAGAGGCAGGGTCTCACTCTTTCTCAGGCTGGTCTCAAACTCCTGAGCTCAAACATTCTGCCCACCTCGGCCTCCCAGAGTGCTAGGATTACAGGCGTGAGCCACCACCCCTGGCCTGATCTACCCTGTTCTTGTGGCTTTCCACAGTGTTTTGTAGTTCCCTGTATAAGTCTTTTATTTCCAGGAGATTGGTTTGATTTTTCTTTAATATTTCAGTTTCTTTAGTGAATTTTTCTTCCAAGTGCTGGATTTTTTTTGTGGTTTCTTTGTGTTGGTTATCCATTTTTTCCTGCATATCATTCAGTTTTCTTACAATCCATGTTTGAAATTCTTCTTCTGTCATTTTAGTGTTCTGAGTTTGGTTGATATCCATTGCTGGGGAGCTGTTGTTCCTCCTGGAGGGTGTGCTTTCCGTTTGAATCTTCATACTTCCAGAGTTCTTTAGCTGGTTCCTTCCCATCTCAGTCAGTTGTTCCTTCTTGCCTTTATATTTTCGTTTAGATAATGACACGCCCTGTTTAGGTGGTGTTTGTGGGTGAGATTTGACCACACCCCTTATGATGAATCAGTAGATGCAGTAAAAGGGTGTGCAGGATGACCTCCCTGTCAGTAGGTGGCACTTGTAGGGAGGAGCGAGTTGCAGTGCTGTTTTTCCTCTTATTCCTCTAAAGAGGCCCTCTTGTGCCTTGGGTGGTGGGTGGGGCCCTGGGATTTCCAGGTGTGTCCTCATTCTTCACCTCAGTGGGGGGAGTGACTCTGGGTGGGGCTGGGTTGGGTAAGCCTTCCCTCAGGCTCCACAACTGCTGTTATCAGGGTCAAAGGTCTACTCTTCATTTCTGTGCAAAGCTGCCAGGAGGGGCTGAAATGGCTCCACTCAGCTGAAAGTCTGGGTTTGGGGGCTTGGGCTGTCTAAGACCAGCACTCTCAAGCAGGACTCACTCCTCTCCACTCTCCCCCTCTCCGTGACCTCTCCCAGCAAGCAGGAACTCAGGCCGATGGATCTCCCCTGGCTGTGACTTGGGCCGGGAGGTTCCCTACCCAGGATCGTAACCTGACCTCTCCTTATTCTCCACCTCAGTGGGGGCAGGACCTGGAGCAAGTCTGGGTGGGGCCAGGTTGGGTAAGCCTGCCCTCAGGCTCCACAGCTGCTGTTAGCGGGGGTCAAAGGTCTGCTCTTTGTTTCTGTGCAAGGCTTCCTGGAGGGGCTGAAATGGCTCCACTTAGCTGAAAGTCTGGGCTTGGGGGGTGGGGCTGTCCAAGACCCGCACTCTGGAACAGGTCTCACTCCCCTCCACTCTCACCCTCTCCGTGGCCTCTCTCAGGCATCTGCCAGCAAGCGGGAACTCAGGCCGATGGATCTCCCCTGGCTGTGACGTGGGTCGGGAGGTTCCCTACCTAGGATTGTAGGCTGAGCTGGGT
Organism: Indri indri; assembly: GCA_004363605.1. Taxonomy (NCBI): domain Eukaryota; kingdom Metazoa; phylum Chordata; class Mammalia; order Primates; family Indriidae; genus Indri; species Indri indri. The sequence continues at coordinate 25,439 of RJWJ010021103.1, read as the reverse complement.
GCACAGCCCTCTTTTGGGAGGAGGGTTGCCGCTCTGGCAGGCTGATCTGCCCCTGAAGGCACACACTCCTCAGTAGGCTCTTTCACAGATCTCTCTTCTGTGCCCCAGGGCAGTGCGATCCTGACCTGGGTGTATGGGGTCTGGTCTGCAGGCCTGTCCCCTGGACCCTGGAGATGAATCCCTGACCCTGCCAGGGGGAGGGGTGCTGGTCTTGAATCACCTACAGGGTGCCCAAGCTGGATCAATTTCACTCCACCTTGGGATTTGCCCTGCTCTCCTGGAGTCCCCGGGCAAGTAGCACCTGGGAGGGCTGGTAGGTAGGGAACTCACAGTCTGAGTACCCCTCAGTCTGCTGTAGGGTCCCCAAAGGAAAGGCCTCGTTCCTTGGAGATGGCTAAATTGTCTCTCTGGGCACCCACGGGTAGGGAGGGGAAGGAGAGAATGGAGCACTATGGCGTTTGCTGACAGGCTCGGGTCTGCATCCGGGGAGGTGCCCCGAGGGGTCTAGGAGCCCGGCACTGAGTCCGCAAGAGGCCACTACTCACTGGCAGCATCTGTCTCTGGGCTAGTGTTGGCAGGTCTCTCCAACCGCTCAGGAGCCCACCAGCAGTCCGAGATGCAAGGGAGGGGAAAGTTAACCGCTCCACCTACCCTTGTCGCTGGTCTCCAAGCCTCTCAGGACATTTCTCCTTCTAGTTCTCCTCTGCAATGTCTTCCCGTGGAGTCTCCTGTAGTTTCAGGCACCCTTCCTTCCAACCCTCACCCAATCTATGTTTCTCTGCTAGCTTATTTTTTTTTTGCTTTCTTCTAAAATTCATCTTTTTTGCAGAGACACTCTGGTGGCTTTTCTCGTCTGCCATCTTGGCACCTCCCCAAGCTCTATCTTTATTACATATTTTAATTCTCACAAATATGCTGCCTAGTATATAGTATCCACAACTTAGAACAGAGAAAACTGAAATTTGGAGGCCTTTTAGGTTTCACAGTTGGTTAGAGGTAATGTCAGGAAAAATGTGGGCTCCACTTGTAGAAAAATTATTGCTATTCTACAGCTAGCAGAAACTGACCTTATCCTTATATCTTAATGTGAATTGACTACTTAGATGGTAAAAATTAAAATTAAAAAAGTGAACTAAGCAGATGGAAACAAGCATTTATGCAAAAAACCTTATAAAATAATTTTGTAAGAAAATAAAAATATGGGATTTTTGTAGAAGAAATAAAAACTACAGTTTGAGTGAGTAAAATATATACAGATTAATTTTCTCACATTTTCCCCCAATAGTACATGATGAAGAAATACCAAAATAGTAGTAATAGTTACAGTAGAAATAACAATAATAACTCTTTAACTGTTTACTCTGAGGCAAATACTGTGCTAAGGAAATCTAAATGTATTGGGACTTACTGTAAGAGGTAGGAATAGACATACCTTGACAGTGACATAGCAGTGTTTCAGAAGAGGAAGTCAAAACTGAGATACTTAAGGGATTTGGGGATTGTGGTAGAATGATTTACGCTGAGTCATTTGAGGCAGTGAATTAATTGGGGTTGTACAGTATTCATGATATAATAGTTTAAGATCAATGGGCACAGTGAGATAAAGGACTTGAAGCAAATTGTGATAAGTAAACTGGTGTTTGATAAATAAGCTATTTATTCAGATAAGCACAGGATCACCTCTAATAAATTGATTTATGAAAATTTCCTGAACTAAATATTAAAGTAATTGATTGGCCTATGGTCTTATCTTTTCAAGGAAAAGATTTTCCAGAACAAAATAAGCAAAAAAGAAAAAAATTATGTTAACGTAGACGTTCTCTTATTTCTCACACCTCTATTATAGTCATCGTTCAGCCTAAGCTAGAGATTAAACAATGTCATCTGGATAAATGATCAACCAAAATGCACCCCATTGATTCAAGGGTTATGATTGCATATCAGGTTTCTGGTAGGGATCATTTCAATCATAATATACACGAGGCTTTTACAGCTTTTTTGCTGGATGGTCATTTATTGTCATAGCACAGTGGTTACACAGAAACATTTGAGACTATGAATATTCCATATTTGAATGCCAAATCACAGATAGATACTAACAGAAGGATTATGATCAAAGTATTTTATATTTCTAAGCCAGGAGCAAAAAATGTACTAATTAAACCAAGAGAATAGAACCCACACTCAGAAGCCTAAATAATCAGATGTGGGGATACTAGTTAAGTTACCTTGTCTTGTGATTTATTTATTTATTTATTTATTTATTTATATTTTTAGATACAGGGGTCTCTCTCCATGCTGCTCAGGCTGGTGTTGAACTCCTAGGCTCAAGTGATTATCCTCCCTTGTCTTGTGATTTTTAAAAAAAGTCCCCATACTGTCTTAGTAACATAAAAGACATCAGAAAGAACTATAGGGCTATAAATAGAACATTTCTCCCCTAAAATGTCTCATGTTTCATCATGAGAGCTCAATATTATATCTGGGTCTGCTCTGTTTTGTAGCATCACCTCCTGAATATTATGAAATCCTCAGATGACAAACTCGATGACCTTACTGAAATTGTTCAGTGTCCCTGACATCTGAATCATAGGATGGTTTAAAGACAGAAGAAAACTACTCAGAATTAGACAAGAGTAGTTAAGATTTTATATCTCAAAACGAGACCAAATTTTTCTCTCTCTTGAATTAAATTATCTAGAGTTTTCCTTTTTGAGGGGTTGAGGGGATAATGCACCAAAATCAATTCTGAGTAATTTTAGGTACTATCCTGAAATAGTCATCAGTTTACCAAAATGTCGTATTTCTATACAATTTGTTGCCCACAGCCCACAGGCTTTTGTTTTGCAAATCCATCATTGGTGTCTGCCCGAAGACTTGTAATTGGCCAAAGTGCCTTCCTTGCATGGCTAAAATTTATTGTACAGTTTTGGTGGTTGTTCAGAGGTAATTAGGTAAAGGGTAGAGCATATAATCAGAAGTTTAAACACTCTCATATCTGTTGAAACAAGTATTAAATTCACTTTATCTGTTTCCTGTTTCCTTTCTCAACTTTATTTCTGCCAAGATTTAGTTGCAGAATATAGCTCCTACAAATAATCCCTGGGTGTTTTTTTCAGTGGTAATAGGAAGCTTCATCCCTAGATTTACCATGATAAAAGGATTTAGAGCTTTGGTTAGCTAGCCTGTTTTTTTCTGTTTGCCACATAAAAAGCAATTAGAGATTGTGTCCAATTACCGAGGAAACAAAATGGTTTGTCACAGTACTCAGTACTGGAAAAAGATGGTTGGAATTTGTGATAAATATCTGCAAACCTAAGAGTTGGTTTGATTTTCTGGTTAAGCCGAATCATGAACAAAGTAAAGGCAGGAAAAGAAATCAGGCCAAGGAATGGCTAAGGACACAGAAAACAATATTAAGTGTAGGTACCTTGTATGTGTCACAGCTAACAAATAACAACTGTTGTTTAACAATCTAAACATGTGAAGAGTTCAAAAGAATGGGGCGATTAAAGGAAAAAAGCATGCTGATTAGAGAATGACCATCTGTTGCTCCAGTCAACTAGACTACATCCCCTTACTCTTGAGTGGAAGTTGTCCATGACATACAGCCATATTTTTAATCCAAAGCTAGTGGAAAAAAGCTCTTTTCTTCCAAAGACCATCAACTTCTCAAGAATTCTTAAAAATTCCTTGTTTTAAACTTCCTGAATGAATGGTAGTCCTGCTGTCAGAGTGTGAAGCCTTATATTTTTCCAGCTAGAACACTTGAGTCATGAAATTTATACTCTGGAGTTTAACTGTTTTGATATTGGTTATGTGTGCATTATAAGGGCCTTTCTATAGTTGCTTATTTAATGTCTTTTCTATCCGTAATTTAGATCATGCAGAGGTTGTTTGGGAGGATATAATGAAAAACAGCTTGTATCTTTGTGCTAAGACTGGGTCTATTGCTTGAGTCCCTCATGGTACCTTTCCATGTCCACTTTATAAAGTAGAGCCCAAAATTGGAGGAGAGATACTCAAATCACATGGCAAGTATGACAAGGTTATATGGTGGAAGTTGAGTATCATAGATATAGAACTAATGGGTATCAAAGCCAGAGGAATCATTCTTATTCAAGGATGCCCAAGAATGTTGAGATAATTTCACTAGTTTGCATTTAAAAACTCCTGTGGCCCTTTCCTCTTTTCATAAGGATTGAGGAGATAGAGACAATGAACTAGCAAGACATTTCAAACTCTCTGAAAAGAGATGGGTAATTCTATCAATGGAGAGATTAGTTATAATTTTCAAGGTTGAAAAACACATTTAAGTAATATTTTCACTATTGTCTGGACCATAGCGCTCCAGAAAAAAAAAAAAAAGAAAAAAACTTTCAACACATTTTGAGAATAATCAGAAAACACAAAGGACATATTGAAAACCTAAGACAAGTGCCAATGGCATACAACCCAGTAGGAGGTGTTAAATGAACCTGGAAGCTTGGGTTCTTGTCAATTTCCCACCTTCGTAGTTATAACAGGATTTTGCTGGTTACAAATGAGACATGCAGAGTTATGATGAGAATAAAGACCTTAGCAAAAGCTGCCAGTCTGATATAAATATTAGCTAAGACATTTTGTATGAAAATCTACCTTTATGATACCTCCCTGCTTAACAAGTTCATTAAGCTGTTGATTACATTTTGTTGTAATTTCTGGTAAGATTAAAGCCCTGATGTTCTCACAGTATTCCAAAACCAGGGACCATTCCAGTGGTATACCTGTGCACTCTCTTAGCACTTACCAATTGACAAGCTTAGGTATATGTGATAAATTCTGTGAAGTGGGATGCTTTTACTACTGATTAAATGATATTCTAGGAGTGAATTGGTACCTGTTATGTTATATACAGCTTTTCAGTTTTCTACATCAATCTTAAAATATAACAAAGAAAATTAAACCTTGAATTTCAAGGGGGAGATTCTAATAAACATATTCAAGGCAAAGTCAGGTTTTGGACAGGAAATAATTACGGAATTCTCTTTCTTAAAAGGGAATGGAGGAGAGTGATTTAAAATATTACAGTGATGATTAGAAAGGGGGGCATTAATAAAAGTTCATAGGACGTATGCCTGCATGCTGAGGAAAAAAAAAAAACAAGGATTGCACAACAAGAGAAACTAAGCGAGTACAAATCTTCTCCAGTATGGCTTCTATAATAATATTGATGCTCTTAAACAAGGTAGGTAGATTTTTGCCACCAAGTCTATGGAAAGCTTGAAATAAAAAATGGTCTTTAAAGATTCTGATAAGGTTAAATTAGACATACCTTTTGTCTGGGTTAATTATGTACAAATTGGTAAAAAGTTTTAGGATAATTAGCAAAGCGAAGTAGTTAATTTTAAATCACACACACAGACACACACACCCCTACCTAAACCTAATTATGCTTAGAAATCTAAGTAAGAGATTTAGTTACTAAGGACTATGTTAAATCTTAGAGGTGCAGTCATTTCAGAAATGTTGGGAACCCATTGCATTCGATAACCTGTGACCTATGAAATCCAAAAAACCGCACAAAACCTCTTTTGAAAGTATCTTTTCTTAACAGTCCTAGAAAAGTTTCAAATGGCTTGTAATAGCTCGAGTGATGGACTATAAATCATGTCCTAAATAATACATTTTCTTCTTACAAAATTATAATTTTTCTCTGGAAACCTTATACACTTTCTAAGCTGTAAGTAGTAGTTGGAGTCAGTCTCAAAGCTCAAAGCTCATTTCATCTTTAGAACATAGAAAAACCTTGTCTGCATACTGGATAAGAGTAGAATTGCAAAGAGATTCGAGGTCCTTCAATTTCTTGCAAAGGACTCGGAAAAAGTAGGAGAGTGCCTCTGTACACTCCCGGAGTAAAACTGTCCAGGTATACTGTTGGTTTTCCTAGAAAAACGCTAATGAATATTTACTATCTTGATCTGAAAGGAACGATTATAAAAGCAGAGAGCATGTATTTAGAATGCTAAAAATATATAATTTCAGGTAGCATGGAAATTAAAATAATATATGGGTTTGGTACTGTGGGGAATAGGGCTAAATATTTTATTTATGGTCTCATGGTCCTAAACAAATGTATATCCTGGTCTACTGAATTTCTTGATCAGGAGAATAGGAGTTTTGCTAGGACTGGTGTATGGTACATTTAATTCTTTCTCTACTAGACTTTTAACTGCTGGCTTTTGTCCTTTCCCTTTTGGTTTTATGGGTCAATCAGATATGTGAAGGCTTTAGATAGATCAGTCAAAAATGTGATACTACTCCAATAATTCTGCCAATATCAATAGATTTTTTTTTTCTGCCCTCAAAGAGTTGACACCTCCTGGGTATTTTCAATGTGGGCTTGATTCAAACACAAAGCTACTGATAAACCAGTGTCATCAATGCCCAAATCAGGGATGAGGCGATTATGAATGAGTTAATTTTCAGTGATTTTAAGAGAAAGACCATCAAGAAAGCATTAAATCTATTTACATAGAACATCCCAACCATTAAATGAATGAGTGTGCTGTCACAAAGGAGGAGATAATGATAAACATCTGAGGGCTATAGACTGACACATAATATTCTGTGGATTTTTACAGATACCCATCTCCTAAGTACTTTATTGACTCTGAGGGAGAGTTTGAATAACAGCTTTTTGCTTTGTGGATTATATTACTGTTCCTGAATCAGTCACAAACCTTAATGCTGTCTTTTAATATTTAGAGAAATTTGTATGTATTCCAATTACCCCACATAATTACCCCACAGATCAGCATCAACCTCCCTGATTTCACCCTGTTTTTTAAAATTTTCTTTTAGTTTTGTAGCTAGTGCAGAAAATCTGTTTTTCCAGTGTTCTTTATGAATGTTTTTCCATTGTCTTTTCAACTTACAGTTTTCTGCCAATGTCTTTATTTAGGAAGCTTCCTCCTCTGGTGCTTGATAAATTGGGTGGAAATATACAGTTCTTTCATCTGTAAGGCTATTCATTTATTCTGAGTCTCATTCTGCTTTTGTTTTAAGACTTTTTCAAAATATTCCATGAGAAATTGGAGTTCTATCTGTTAATGAGGCCATTTTCTATTCCAGTTTTTCATATTACATACCCTCATTTTGGCTTAAGGCTCTTTGCAAAAAGTGAGGAGAGACTTCACTTTCTCTCTCTGTCAAGATCGACTCCTGAATGTTTTCTAAAGGTATTAAAGACCCTATTCCTAATGTTTCCAATGGACTCCTTTCTTTTTTCGAACTTGAAGATAATCCAATTTAGTTTCATTCAAAAAGCCTTTTGGGTAGACTCCAAAATATATTCTTCACTATGTAGAGCTTACCTAAATATTTTTGGTTTTCTATAAAATTTAGGATCTTTCAGTCACCTTCAACTAATTCCGGATTATCCCAAATCTGTATTTTTTATTCAATATTTTTTAACATCCAGTTTTCTTACTAACATAGGAAATATTTATATAGATCTGGGAGCCCTAGAATATGTGTTTGTTAGAACTATTCTAAATTCCTTTGTAAATTTCTATGTACCTTGTCCAGACTTTCGCAAGATTCTTAGTTCAGACTGAGATGAGGGCTAAAAATAAACTGTAAGAAGCTTGTCCATTTCTGAAATGGATTTAACTCTAAGAGGCAATTGAGATTTTTGAAAAGAAGGTAAAGACAGAGGGTAATGAGGAACAGAGGATAATGGAAAATAAAGAGTAGAATAAAGGCCATTAAGTTTTAATAGGAATTTTAGCTCCTTTCTAGTCTTAGACTCCTCTCAAATTAACAATTTTACTTAATTAAAATTTAAAATAGCTCCTTAATTTTAAATTATTCTTAATGATATTATACCTTTTTATAGTCAGGTGTATTATATTTACAATGTAAATACATATATGGGGCAGGAGTCCAGCATGTAGAAGACATACATTTTAGACTTAGAATGAGACAAAACCGTGAAAATCCAGCAACGGGTGGAAGAAAATGTTGCTTTTGCATACTGTTTCTCAAGCTTCCAAGTTAATGGTTGGCTTGTAAAATCCCAGCCCCACAGATCTAAGATTCTTGGTGAACAGAAACTTTTTTAATAGAAGATTTGATACAGAACCAGACACTCGCAGACTAAACAAGGTAAAAATGAGGAGTATTCACATGAGGCTTTGAAAAGTAACCCTAGGGAAAATTTGTCCAAAAGATACCAGTCTGAGGAGCAACCTTCTAAACTCATCTGCCCCAGAGGTGGTTCTAGGAAGCAAATGATCAGGGGTGATGTCTGGCCTTTTCCCTATAAACTTCTTATAGACTAATAAAAATGATGAGGACAGGAGGAGACAATGAGTAATTTAGGAATAAAGCAGATTTCCATCGAGCATTAAAATGTTCAAATCTGATTAGATCACACAAGAAGCCCTAAAATAGATGTTTTTCCTAGCAGACAAAATAAAATCAGCATTTTGGAACTGACAAAAACAAATAAAAATTCAGACTCACTGTCAATACCTAGACCCCACTGTCACAGTTGAAGAGATTCTCACCAAGGTTTCCCAGTGGAACATTATATTTTCAAGTAAAGGATCTTGGGCCACATCAGAGAGAGGATCTCTCTGGACCACAGTGGTGTTTACAATTCATCGATCTCCTCAATATATCATCAGATAATCTGTTAGTAAACCACACCTAAACTTATTAGAATATATTGTAATCAGAGAGCACACCCCCTTGAAAGAATTTTAGTAATGTTTCAGAGATGTCAGAGTGGGATATTTATAGAGTTTCTGGGTCTGGGCTCAAATTGTTTAATGCAAATCTTTCAAGGCAAGAAAATGATTAGGATTGGGAAAAATTCATGATATAATAGTTTAAGATTGTGGGACAAAGTAAGTTGAATATCTTGAAGAAATAAGCTCTTGTTTGAGAAGTGAACTGTTTGTTCAGATGAGCAGACTATTGTCTCCAATAAATTGATCTGTAAAAATTTAAGGAAAAAATAAACAAACAAAAAACAGTTAAGGTATTTATTATTTACAATAAATTGATGGACAAAAGTTTCCAGAAATCGACAACTAAGTCATTGTCATGAACTGTTTTTTCCCTGTGTCATGTCACAGCTGATCAGCTGACCTCAACTTTCATAACCCTCTATAATAGCTACTAATAATTAATACTCATATGGCACTTACTATGCTCCAGATATTGTTTTATGTGCTTTAAAACTATCTAACACAATTCTTATTGCAATTTTATAAGGTAGATCCTCATATTACCACCTTTTTACAAATAAGGAAGCTGAGACACACAGTATAAGTAACTTCCCAAAATAAAATGGGAGGGAGTCATCCTAGGATTCAAACCCAGGGAAACTATTACCAGAGGCTGTGTTCTTAATCGCCGTGTTGTAATACCTGTAACACACTAATAATGCCATTTAGGTTTTGGAGATAAGAGAGAACTGATGTTGACATTAGTTTCATATACACTTCTCACTCTTCCATTTGCAATCAGTATAACAGTGAGACATTTGCTTCATGTTTATGAGCTGCCTTTTCTTCGACTGTAAACTATGAATAATTTTTACTTTTCTGGAATTTTGAAAGGTTTCATAATGCAGCTAGTTCACAAAAAATAGATGAAATGTGGTACTGTAGAAAACAGAGGCAATAACATTCTTGAAGGGAAGAGCCTAAGCAAATACCCATCACTGCATTTACGCCAAAATCTTCGGAAGGTTTTGAAATTCATCTAACTTAAGTAAAGAAACATACTGAGGAACTGGGTAGGGGGTAGTAGTGGGTATCAAAGTAGTCCAGTTACAAAAGTCTTGGAATGGTTTAGTGGAAGCTCTAACTGATGTGGCTGAAAGGTAGATCCAAATGATATTTTCATCATTTATTCTTCATCCAAATTGCATCAGCATGTTTAATGTATTTTCTTTTTAATAATGTGTTGTATAAGATTTAACAAAGATTTACAAAAATTAAACAAATGAGTACCTAATTTCCATTTATGGGCTGCAGCTTAGCTCACTTTTCTTTTCAAGGTTCAAAATGTACTAGATTCTTCTAGTAAAGCATACTATTTTTGAGGTGGCTGTAATGAGGAAAAATGAAAGAAAGAGATTCCTAGCAATAAGGATAAATTTTAAAAAAAAATCTGATTGAAGCAAACACAATAGTGAATGCATATTTTTCAAAGCAAGAAAAAAGAGTATGTATTATCCAGAATGCTGGGGCATTGCGCAACACTGTAAAAACTGAATTTTGGTGTCTAGATTATCTAATATTTAGGTATTTATTTTTGTTATATTTTGCTTCCAAATTATTCTTTTGCCATCTTCCAATTGGGCTCATTTATTTCATTTTAATATGCTTCTTTCCTGTTATGATTCATAAATGTTTGCTTAATCTAATCATGCCCAAAGTATCCATATCTTAAAGGTAGCTGATATGATACATTTAATTTGTAGATTAACATCCCCTTTATTTAGTTTAGTGCATCTTGTTTTTGTGCAGAGGCAATATAAATGTCTTGATTCAATATGGATGCAAATTTGTCCCCACTGCCTCTTTATATTTGTGCGTGCTTATGTTATTTTTTTTCTTTTAGCATTGAGAGAACTTTTATGTTTGCTACACTTTGATATTAAAAGCAATTTTTAAGGACTAATGTTAACGTATCCTGAACAAAGAAAATTTTGAATTTCTCTATTAAAATGTGAATTTAATTGTACCATCCAACACAAATTGGATGCTTCCTGTAGATTTTCATTATATTAGAAAGCCATGAATAACAATAATTTGTTGAAAATAATATACTTGGAAATGCTCATATTTTCTGAAAAGAACTCTAGGATAATTTAGCTATCCAACCTTTTTAGGTACTTTCATAGAAAACTGATATAGCAAGAAATCTGTCTTTGCGTTGTATCATTAAGTAACTTTCATGTAAAATTAGTTTTAAATTTTAATGTTTAGTTTCAGTTCACCAAAAAACAAACTAAAATAGTGTGTGTGTGTGTGTGTGTGTGTGTGTGTGTTTGTGTGTACATGTGTGAACACACACAGATACGGAGCCTTGGGGGGAAAATGAGAAAGATCACTGGCTCAAGAGGAGAATGGCAAAGGAGGATTTTTCAAATTTATGTCATGTTTACTCTAGTTGCATGCAGATGACATAACAGAAATGAGGATTATATTTTGATATCCACAAATAGTCTTTTTCTAGCTGGAAAGAGGTTGTGTGGTGGAAGGTGTAAGAAATAACGGTGGATTTTCTGTTTCCAGGATTTTAGTTGACTGGAATTTCAGAATACTGCCCCCTAAAAATGCTGATAACAAAGATAAAACAAAACAGAACTCTTAAAAATGTGGTGATAACATGGGGAAAGAAATTGAATCATTTAGAGATCAGATAAAATAAGAAAGTATGAGTCTGTTGATACGAGAAGGCTTTATAATCCAGATTTGTTTTAGAGCATTTATAAATTGCCTGTGGTCTAGATTCAATATTTTAAGATTTTAAGGGTTTTAAGAGTTTATAGGAGTTAGGAGTTAACATCTGGTGCCTGATGTGGTCATGAAGCAGTAAGACAAAAATGTACTAGCTATAAATAGGTCCACTAGACAGAGATTAAAAAGGTTCAATTTACTAAGAAGATGTAGCAATTCTAAATATGCATGTACCTAACTGCATAGCTTAAAAATATAAATTAAAAAATCACAGAAACATGAACAAAATTAACAAACCACTATCACTGTAGAAGATTTAAAAATATTAATGTGAATAATTGGTAGATCAACAGACACTATATCAGTAGGATACAGAATATTTAAAAAATAAATATAAGCTTTCTAATAGACATGTATAAAAGCTTACACCCAGCAGTTGTAGAACATACATTGTTTTTAATAACTTATGAAATTTTTGAAATTGGCCATACACTAGGCATTAAAGCAAGTCTCAACCAATTTTTAAAAGTAATCTATTAGTATAGTGACATTCTCTGACATCTCCCCAACTAGAGTACAGTGGCCTCATCATGGTTGACCATAACCTTACACTCCTCGGCTCAAGCTATCCTCCTGCCTCAGCCTCCTGAGTAGCTGGGACTACAGGTGCGTGCACCACCATGCCCAGCTAATTTTTCTATTTTCAGTAGAGACAGGGTCTCACTCTTGCTCAGGCTGGTGTCGAACTCCTAAGCTCAAGTGATTCTCTCATCTTGTCCTCCTACAGTGCTAGGATTACAAGCATGAGCCACCAGGCCCAGCCTAAGAAATTCTTCAGAAGGAATAAGGTGTGTGGATTTTCCCTACAAGTCATGGAGACTCATTTTTAAAGCTGTAGTCAATAAGACACATATGTATAAAAAGATATATAACATGGGGTTAAAATAAATATTTGGATTCAAAAAAAAAAAAAGACAATATGATATTAGTGCAGAGAAAGACCAAATAGACCAAAGAAACCAAATGAAGGGTACCGAAATAAATTCATAATATGTCACAGAGAATAAAAGTATAAGCAGACCAATAGGGATATAATTAACTTGCATAAATTGTTCAAAGATAATTGTTTTCTCACACAGAAAATGAAATGTTTCTTCAACACTTGTTAAAAACTTACAATACTCAATTCCCAAAACATTGATGACTTATGCATGGAATACAAAAAAATCTAAAAGTATTCAAAGAAACTTTAGAAAAATATCTTTATGTCTTGATGATGAGGAAGTTTTCCTTAATAGGCTAACCTTTCTCTGTCCATCCGTGCCAATATCTATTGTTTTTTGATTTTTTAATAATGGCCATTCTGACAGAGGTAAGGTGGTATCTCATTATAGTGTTAATTTGTGTCTCCCTGATGATTAGTGATGCTGAGCTTTTTCTTTTATAGGTTTCTTGGCCATTTGACTCTCTTCATATAAAAAAACTTTGTTCATGTCATTTGCCTACTTTTTAATGGAGTTTTTTTTTTTCGTTGCTACTTTGAGTTGTTCGTAGATTCTGAATACTAGTCCTCTGTCTGATGCATAGTTTGTGAATATTCTCTCCCATTTGTAGGTTGTCTATTATTCCATTTGTTGATTATTTCCTTTTCTGTGCAAAGGCTTTTTAATTTAATTAAGTCCATTTGTTTATTTTCGTTGTTGCTGTATTGCCTTTGGGGTTTTAGCCCAAATTTCTTTGCCTAGGCCTATGTCTAGAAGAGTTTTTCCTACATGTTCTTCTACAATTTTTATGGTTTCTTGCCTTACATTTAAGTCTTACTTTAATGTATCATACACATAGAGTTTTCCTTTTTTCCTTTTTCACATAGAGTTTTTCCTTTGGGGTATCTACCTAAAGAAAAATAAGTGATTATATCAAAAAGACAACTGTACTCAACTGTTTATTGCAGCACAATTCACAATTGCAAAGATATGGGATCAACCTAAGTGGCATCAATTCATGAGTGGATAAAGGAAATGTAATATACACATATGCTATGGAGTACTATTCGGCCATAAAAGGGAATAAAATAATGTCTTTTGCAGCAACATGGATGAAACTGGAGACCATTACCCTGAGTGACATATCACAGGAATGGAGAAAACAAACACCACATCTTCTCATTAATAAGTTGGTGCTAAATGATGGGTACACGTGGGCACAAAGAGAGGTAAAGGACATTGAAAACCAAGAAAGAGGCAGAATGGGAGGGGGTGAGGGATAAAAACTTATCTCATTTATACCCCCTTAATATTTTGAAATTAAAAAAATTCTTTTTATCAAAAGAGCTAAAATAGAATGGCAGTATATTCCACAAACTGGTAAAATGCAATGACTAATTGACTACTCACCAGAATACATCAATCAAAAATTTAAAAAGCAACTCAATGGGAAATTGAATAAGCATTTCACAGAAGAGGAGATACACTTTTTCATTAAACACATGAGAAATCGTCGTTAAGTAACCAGAAAACCTTTAAATTTAAGAACATGAAATTAAGTCACAACAATCAAAATGACAAAATTAATATCAACTGTTATAGACAATAGGGAGAAAGAAGAACTCTGAAATTGCTGGTAACTACAAAAATGGTATATCCATTTAAGAAAACAATTTGATATTCACTTAGTAAATATAAATATGTACCACACCTATCATTCAGTACTTCTGTTCCTAAGAGTATGCCCTAAAATATTTTTCCAATTGTGCACTAAGAGAAATATGCCAGAATATGCATTGAGACTTTGTTCATAATACAAAAAAAATTTCTTGCGATAGTCATCCCATCAATAGGAGAATAGGTAAATGTAGTGTGATCAACTTATATAATGGAATACTTTATAGCATTGGGTCCATAAAAGTATATACATCAGTATGGATTAATCTCAAAAGGTAATTAACACAGAGGAAGAGGCAAGTTGCAGACAAATTCATGCAGTGTAATTAATTCCATTATATAATACCCCCAAATTTGCAAAATTCTACCATAGGAAACACAGAAGATTCATAAGGTACTGGCAATATTTAATTTCTGATTGTGGGTGGCAGGGGCATAAATGTTTATTTTACTGTAATAATATCAATATTATTGATTTTTAAACTTTATAAATATATTAAGTATATTTTATCTGTATCTGATATATTTGACATTTTAAAAAAGGAAAAATAAAATAATAGTAAGAATAGAGAATAGTGGCAGAAAATTAATGGCAAGACAACTTGCTGCGTATAAAAAACATTTTGTTTGAGAAACAATAAGTAAGGTTAATTGTCATGTTAAACTTCTGCCTGCACATCTATCGTATTTTCTCTCTCAAAATTGTTATTACCTTATTTTGTTCATGGTGGAACATGTCTCACTGTACAATAAATGGAAGAAAAATGGAGTAGAAGTAGGGAGAGGATAGTTGAAGTTTTGGAATGTATTAAGCACCAACAAATATAGGCTGAATGATGGCTCTTCCTTGGTTTGTATTTGCTCTGATCTGAATGTGAAGCTCCTGCCTATAGCTTTCCCGCAATGTCATGACAGCCTTCATAGAGCAACAAACTCTAGCTCAGCTGCCCAAGTGAACATTGACTATTTGAGATCCTCTCCGTCATGCTGCCATTAGTGCCATGTGTCAAATATCAAAATCTGAATTGACAAAGATTGTGCTGTGTTGAAGGAGGTGTTAAGGAATTACTATTGCTCATGTGGCAGGTTGAATTGCAAATTCAGTGTGTCAAGGTGACAACAAGTCATCTCCTATGCTTAAAGAATTTTAAATCTAAATGTATTCTAATATAACAGATTTTGCAACAGTATTTTTATTGTTTATAGGATTATTTATTCTATTTAGAATCTTTGATGCTCACCATACATAGTTTTCTAGACAAGTGAAGATCCTTATTTTTGCTTCCAAATTATATTTGCACATATTTTCTTATTATAGATGCAATGATGCAACGCATAAATAATTTAGGAACTCTGATCAATGGGAAAGCACTAATAATAGCAGTTATAATAATTTACTTAGCCTTTATATTGAAAGTACTTTATATAGACACACTTAAAAATAAAATCAGAATTTATATCCAGATCTAAAACCTGCTTTTTATTTTTTTTAACTTCTCATGACCATTACTCATTGCATCAAAATTTCTTCAACGATATATATATATATATATATTATATATATATATATATACTTATTTTGGTGGTTTATTCATTCATGAGATTTCACAGTATACATGATAGAATCCAAATACCCTCTTTGATCTGGAATGGATTTATCGACATGTGTCAGGTAACTTAGAAGGATCAGAGAATTGAGCTTGGATGCTGCAGAGGCAAGATCAAGAGAGCCAAAGAAATACCTAAGTACAAATCTAAACTTTCTAGTGGAAGCCCCAATGGTGCATCTCTCACTGCCTAGCATACCCTGGGGCTGACACTAATTTCTTTGCCACAACTGCCCCCAAAGAACTCTATACTTTCTCCATTTGATTAATTGAGTTACCTTTGGCTCACTTGTTCCTTTCCTTTCTTCCAAGTGTCATCAGACTGTGTTCTTCTTGGCAGATTACAAGGTAAACTGTATCTGCAAAGGAGTCTGGGAAGTGAAGTTTTAAGCTTCCCAACCTTAATAATACATAAAATACCATAAGAAGAGGGTCTGGAGTGGGTGGTCCAATGCACGATATCAGTCACATCTGCAAAGTATGTTCAAATCATAATGATTTAATAAACATACAATGCTTTACTATTATAAGTACTTTTTAGCAACAATATATACTTATTTGATTATTTCTATATTATTATAATCCCAAAGTAAAATTTCTGGGTCAAAGGGCAGTTTTTAAAAATACTTGCTCTGTTGCCTTTCACATTTATTTTCTTGTTTCTTTCTTTCTTTCTTCTTCCTTCTGTCCTTCCTACCTTCATTCCTTTCTTTCTTTCTCTTTTTTCTTTTCTATTTCCTTCCTTTCTTCTTTCTGCCTTTCTTTTTATTCTTTCTTTTTAAAAACCTATTTCATAGCTCTACCAAAATCACCTAATAACTTTTATTTCCTTACTCTCTAACCAACACCGGCTATTATTCTTTAATTTTTTTTACAATTTGATAGAACAAAAATATTATTTTTATAGCATTTATTTACATTATAAGCTCCATAGATATAAATCTTTCTAAAATACATTATGTACTTTTCTATTATTTAAGTTTTGCTTGAATTAAATATTATGATGATTAGTTAAGGTCATTAACATAACTATTAATTAGTACAATGTGCAACAAAGCAGTAGTGGAGCTATTTTAGTAGAGAAAGACATTACTTGCTCTTGACAACTATGCTTTGGGAGTTCTTATATCTCCTTTAGTAATTTTTTTTGTCATTTCTCTCAAATTGAAAAATGCAACTTCCTCTAGCCATGTCCACCTTTTTGTACTCATTTATTACCTTTATTAGTGTTTTCTGATCTATTCTCAGGCTTTCCTTAAATGTCAAGTTCATGAGCTTATAGTAAAGTCATTTGGGATCTTGGGTCTATGTTGATCTCATTTTCTGGTTCTTGTTTCTGATTATAATAACTGAATTTTTTTAAAAAATAATAACCTTCTGATGAGAAGAATATTAATGAAGTTAATGGGGAAAATATAACAACAGAATAAGATGTCCAGCACTGCATTCAAATAAATTAATTTGAGTATTGAGATGATAAAATGCTGTTAATGTAATAGAAATTCTGAAAAGATTGATTTCCAGTCTTTGTAGTGTTTCCCTCTCTTTGAACATGGTAGAGAAAACTGCTGTGTGTACACTACTAGATATACAATACTGAGAATAGATGGCCGATTGTAAAATAAGAAACCATGTGGCTTGGAAAGCAACAAGGGAAGTAGTTACCATCTATAACGTGTCCTTTGGGCTTACTGTTGGCAAAATGTGTGATATGAGCAAACATAAGGCAATAAAATTTAGGGTCCCACCCCTGAGAAGGTCTGGTAAATAGCAGCAACTCTTCAAAACTGCAGGCATCTCTGTAGAAGATTATCTAAAAATGAGCCTGTGAGTGCTAACCTCAGGAGAACATAAAGGTTTCTTCATCATATGTTGTACATGAGGATAGCAAACTGTCAAAAATATCATCTCTAAATGCCAAGGGCGGTAAAATACTTGATTTCAGTACTTTATTATTTTCAGTTCGCGAGAATTCTAAATAAATCTTCCAAGCCATAAAGAAATGTGGTTTATTAATAAAATGCTTTTATTCTTATGGCCAATGTCAAAATTGTCATTCTAGCACACTTTTCTTGAAGGAATTCATTTGTACATATGCATATTTCAACCTGGGGCTATAGTGCCTTCTGCTAAATTTGCCAATAAAAGTTTTCTTCCTGCTCAAGATATGTCAGATCATATTACTGTCCTGACTTGGCTTTGATATTACTCTCTGCAAGGTTTCTGATGCAGAAAGATATTGTTGAAGTCAAAATAAAAATGTAGAGAGGAATCTAAATTTAACATTTCCTTTGGGAGGAAAGAATTGCAATTAAGGTCATTCACGCAGACCAGGTGGCCTTTGGTATGTCCAAAAATACCAAGGAGAAGGTTGGAGGTTTCATAAAAAAGAGAAATTTATGTTCTGCTCTTTGAGAAAGTTCAGTGACACTGGTAAGGTTGTGAGACCTGGCAATCTCCGATTGATGAGCAAGGGCGGTGGGCAAAATTAGTTGTCCCAGAGCTGCAGCAAGTTATCTCAGCAGTTTTAGATAAAACTGGTCTCACGTTATGACAGGCAGTTTCAGCAGCTGGACTTGCAGAGAATTACATTTCTAGAGCAATGTTGTGTGTCCAGAGTGCTTTTTCCTTCAGGCTTCTTGACTCTGTTTTAGTTGTGTATGGCAAGAATGACCTAGTTCAAATGATCTACTTTAAGAGGATTATTCATTAAATGAAATATCATTTTTAAAATAGCTGACGCATGCAGACATGACCCCCTGTCACTTTCTCTTTATTGTGAAAAAATAGAAAGAATATAGGTTGACTTGGAGTTTGCTGTTCTATAGTCAACATTCCTCTGGAGTGACTTCTGGCTGTATGACCTTCAGGAAGCTGTTATTAGATGGAGTTGTGTCAGAAAAAGCTCTGAGAAAGTAAGATGAGAGATATAAAGAAAGTAGGAAATGTCCGTTTTTTGTTTTTTGTTATTTTTTAGATTTTTTTCCTTCTGTAACTCTCAGCCCTAGCCCCTACCCCTCCCACCTCAGACTTTTTCCTTTCATGATAGAACCTAAGACCTGGCACTCTTTATGACATTGAGAAATAAGGAAAGGGAAAAATATTGCTAAATTCCCTGTTACTTGTATATATTCAAATATATAAACTTTCTCTGCCAGCCAGTGATACCAAGTACTTTTTCCTGCTACTTCTAACAACTCTCCTGCTTCATACATAAGTGAAAAATAGTTATATCCTAGCCGATGAAACAGAAAGTTAAATATTAGCATACTCTCCTAAGGGTACAGAAATATGAGCCTACACTATTTCATTTAGGTAGGAAAATTACCCAATACACTGTGTCTTGTAAATCTGGCAGATCTGTTTCATGCTGCAGTATGTCACAACTAGAAAACAGATGTGATGTTTACATGGATATCGTCTTTAATATTATAAGTAACTAAATGCTTGCAATTTTTGCTTTATAACTTAATCCACAGAGTTTGCCTTTTCACTAAAGCTTAGGTATGCATAATTGGTTTGTGACAAAGAATTTCATTTAAAGAGTCAAAGTAGTCCGTAAACAAAGGCATCTCTCTGTTTGAAGAGTGTAATTTTAAACTGTGATGTGGATACAGTAGCTTTTATCTTTTCACATTGTTGAGTATCTTAGTAAGAATCATGATTGAGAATTTCCTCAGAGCCTTCTCATTAGGAATAATTAGAAAATAAAATAGCAAATTAGCTTTCAGAAACAATATGGATGTAAACTCTTTAACTGCTTTTCATAAAGCGTTGAATAATTTTGTCTTCCTCATGGACCCAAACCCTATCCTTTTCTTTCCCCTTTGTATTTTCATTACAAAACACAAAGAGAAGCAGGATAATGTGGTAAAGCAAACTGAACAACAGAAAAAGCTGTTTAGGGAGATTTAAGAATAACAGCAATATCTTATGCAGAGTGTCTAAATGATGTACACTGTCTATTTTATATTAGGTTATCAAAAGAGTTATTTTTAGCTTACTTATACATATTCCTCTGATAATTTTTAAAAGGAAAGTATGTTCATGATTCATTTATCCCTATATATTCTTAACAATCTATGATCATATAATTAAATGTATTCAGTTACTATTCCAGTATGTTAACTGCACACCAAAAATGCTAGCATATATCCCAAGCCTAATTTGATGTATTAATAAAATAAGGCTTTCCATTGAACGTTAAAAATGTAAGAAACTGCTACTGAAATATTCAACACATGTAAAAGTCAGTGCTTTTAAAATGTAGACATCTGTGATTAGATGTGATTTACTTATTTGGTTAGAATAAAAATTTACCTAACAATAACTTAGAAAGTATTTATATAGGTCATTAAATATGAAATGTCCAATTTCAAATCAAAAGTGTAGTTTATTATTTCTCAAACAAGAAGCAGTACAATTAATCACATTATGCACCTAAACTATCCACACTGTTTTGCCCTCTTATGGTAACTTGTTTATGCCAGCAGCAAAGAACCCTGGAGAGTGAGTGGTGATGACATTGAAAAAGGTGTTTTCCACAGTTTGTTTGTGCTACATGTGGTAGAGCTTTGTCTTGCAAGAGGATTGGCCTGTCTCTATTGACCAGTCTTGGCTGCTTAATGGTAAGCATCCCCATCATTTCACCCAGTTGGTTTCAGTAGACATTTGCTCTAATCGACTGACCAGGTTTCATGAAACTGTAGTAGATAATACCAGCGCTGGACCACAAACAGAAACCATTAGCTTTTTTGGATGAATGTTTTGTTTGGGACTGTGTTTTGGCACTTCATCTTTATCCAGCCATTGTGCTGAATGCTTGAGATTGTCCAAAAGAATCCACTGTTCATCACACATAGCAATATAGAAATTGTTCACCTTTGTGTCATGACAGCAAAGAAAGTCAAGCTTCAAGATGATTTCTCTTCTCACGCTCATTTAATTCATGCGGGACACATCTATCATGTGGAACCCATCTAACAAACCTTGCCAATTTGTTTCAAATGGTCCAATATTGTTGGAATAGTAACGTCAAACCTTACTGTTGATTTACGCATAGGTTGAGGTAGATTGGGTTCCACTATAGCTTTTAGCTCATCATTATCCACCTTGGTCTCAGGTTGGCCACATGGCTCATTTTCAATATTAAAATAACCAGAATGGTTATTTTAAACCATCAACTGTACTGCACGTTCATTAGAACATCCTTCCCAAACACTTCATTGCTATTTTGAGCTGTCTGCACTGTATTGGTTCCACTATGGAACTCATATTCGAAAACAACATGAATTTTTGACTTATCCATGGTTTTACAAAAATTGCTCTAAAAAATTTTAAAAGATAAACACAAGCTAAATCAGGTGTTTGAAAGACTGAGGATGTATCTTCACAATAAAAATGAAACAAAAATGTCAAAGTGAATTGTCAGAGATATCAACTGTCGAACTAAGTACTTAAGGAAATTGGACACTTCATGCTTAATAACGTGACATATGCCAGGCATTACTCTGTAAAATAACATCTGTTTTACCAATAATGCAACTGAGCTACAGAGAGTTTACCTAATTACCAATGGTCTTGAAAATGAGCAAGTTAATGAGGCTAGTATTAAACCTAGGCAGTCTGTCTTGAAGAAGGCTATGTAACTGCAACACTTCGCAACTTCTGATGTCAGTGGTGATATCACACCTTGAACTAAGAATCATTCCATCCATTTTAAATTCCCCAAATGTAATAATGGTTCCTTACTGGAAGTTTAGACAAGGAAAGAATTGTAACCATCAATGGAAGGGACATCCAATAGTTTCTAACTTATACAGTATGAATCATATGTAAGAGGATTATATTTAGGTACAAAGACTAACATGTTTTGACAGTGCATTTATATAAAATTACAAAATAATAAAGTAAAGTAATATCCCCAGTGAGCAAAAACAACCTTAAATGATTTACTTCATCTTCTGAGCATCCTACTACTGACAATTTATTTCCTGTCCTGCCTTCTTCCTGAAGCTCCTCACTTATCTTTCTTTTCATTACTTAGATCCTTCAGCTTCTTAAGAATGAGAATGGGCTTCTTCTTTCTCACCAAAAGCCATCCATGTGCAAGTCTGCTGTTGCTGATAGACCAATTAGAATAAAATGAAGTGAATAGAAAACTTTTAGAAAGTACAAATTGAGGGAGCCATGGCCTCTACAGTAAATCGTCCTGATGAAAGCAGTGATGTAGAGCAATAAACATGAATGAATTCAGTGGATATTATTATACCATGTTGTTGGAAATTCTTAATCAAATTATATAAATCAATTAATGATTGCACTAAGACATTGTAATATATGTCTCCCTTCATGGTGAAATCTGAAGTCTGTAAATGCTAATGCAGACAAAGTAATCATAAACAGCATACCTTATTCCTGAATTGAATATGAATTACTTGATATACCCTTGAGTTTGCTAAGTTTATTTTACTTTTCTTCCATCATGATCTAACTTCATGACTTTGTTGACTCTAGTTTTAGATGATATAACTTAGAGTTATGCTTCAATGATTTTATAAATTTCAAGATCAAACTCTTTTTCTTTTGGATGAGACAATCAAAAGAAATACAAGGAGTTTCTGTCTTAAGATTTCACTCCTGTGTGTATTTTTTCCTGGAAATGGCTATAACAAAGATCATCAGTAAAAATGAGAACAGGCCCTGTTCTGCTGCTTGTGACATGCAAATTGAAAATAAAACATTTGCATAGTGTGAAATCTAAAGAAAGCACACTATCCTCTTTGAATGAGAAGCCAAATTGCTTTGAACTAAGCAACCCATTCAGTGTGGGCGTGTGTACATGTGTGAGAAAATGCAAACACCTGAGCAAAAGAGACCAGATGAGTCTGAATTTAAAAACCAATAATAGAGGAATGTTGACAAGAATAGAAATTTCAGAAAATCTACACCTCTTTCTTGATATTTCTGCTCAGTCACAGCAACATATTTTAGGGCTATAGTGAGACCAGCAAAGGACTGTGAGCATCCCATTAGTTTTCTTTTTTTTTTTTTAAGCCTCAAGTTCAAAGATTCTATTTTTCCTCTAATAAATTCCATGCAGTTGCTTTTATTCTTAGTAAGAATGCATTCCAAAATCCCATACATAAATAAGGTCAGCCCTCACTGAATATTTAGGGAGAGCCAAGGGATTCTTCATTGTCTTTTTTTGAATCAAAGGAAAAATAAATAAATACACTCCAAATATATTCCTCTTGAAAATAAAGATACTATAAAAAAGTAAATGTGTCTATTCTGCCTGTACATTTTGCCAAGCACTATCCTAAGGAACTACTACAGATTATTTAATTTTATCCTTGTTGTAAAAAGTGTATGAGGTAGTTATACCTACTTTTATCCCCATTAATGATGCACAAGTGGTTAATAATGTGTCCAATATTATATATCTATCAAAAGCCAAAGTTAGGATTTAAACTTAGGTTTTCTGACACCAAAGCACATATTCTTAACCACTGTACTATACTAGGAATCAATTTTGTCAATGTCTGAAAACACTCCCCAGAAGATTTGCAATGACTAATGGTAAGGATTTGATGGGTTATTCATCTTATTCATTTGCCATAGAGGAAGATATATTCTAATTCAGCAAACTTATTGAATGATTATGTTAGGTGAAATACTGTGTCTGCTAGGTACTAGAATAATTCACTGATAATTATAGGCATCTGGTAAGGAAATATCTTAATTAAAATTCTAAAATGACAGAAAAGTATGTGTGATCTTTGATACCATAAAAGCTTTAGTATCTGAGGTCTTTTAGTTTATTACTTTTAGGTACAGTTTGATAAAATCGTGAAACACTTGGAATACACTCTGACTACTAATAGGATATTGGAGCAATCTTGCTCCACATTAGTTCTTCAGTCCAAGCAATTGAATGATCAGAGTGTGGAATTCTAATGGAAACTATAGACAATTGGAAACAAGTGACCATATTCTTCTTTATTCTCTTTTCATTACCACTCTTTCTCTATTATTGTGAGCTCTCTGTAATCTTTCATAACTAGTTTGAAATAATCCCAAATTCCTAAACAATTATCTATACCTTTCTTACTTTAATGACAGCCTTTTATGTCTGTGGAGATAGCACCGATAATTCTTTACTTAAAATACTGATGTGTTGCCCATCCTTTGCCCATTACAGTAAGTCTTAACATCCATAGTGAAACACATAAAAGGAAACAATTTACCATAGACTAATTGGTAAAAACAAGAGTTAAATTCCTATGACATATTTCCAGTCACAAAAACATCACCAAACTTCCAAATATAGACCAAAACATTTCTAATATTAAAATGGACAAAATATGATCTATGCATACATTTAATAAAGATTAATAAAAACAAGTAAGATAATTATTTACTCACTTATTCCAGTTCTGGGTTGAGGCTAAGTGAAGTTTGTCTGGGCACCTGAGGGGGCAAGACAGGAGCCAGCCCTGGACAGGATGCCATCTCATCGTGGGACACCCTCACATCACACTCATGCTCGTTAAGCCCAGGACCATGCAGACGTGCCAATGAACCTCACTGGCACAGCTTTGGAATGTGGGAGGAAACCAGAGTACCCAGAGGAAACCTATTCAGGCATGGGGAGAGCATGCAAACTTCACACAGACAGTGCCCCCCACCAGGAATCAACTTTTTTTTTTTTCTCATCAGTGTTATAATGAAAGGATGTTGAATGGAAAGAAATGATTTGAGGACCTGCTGTACTTGTATTTGAGAATGACATTTCAGAGTTTAAAAGGACAAAAAAAAAAAGGAAGACTAAGTTATATAGAGTGCTTTTTAAAATTTTATTGTTGCAAAATTGGTTGAAGTCTTAGTTCTTGCATGTAATAAATGATTGCTTAAAATCAACTATATTCCAGGAAATCT
The DNA here is from genome assembly GCA_004363605.1 of Indri indri. Lineage (NCBI taxonomy): Eukaryota > Metazoa > Chordata > Mammalia > Primates > Indriidae > Indri > Indri indri. The sequence continues at coordinate 770 of RJWJ010021103.1, read as the reverse complement.
GCCCTGGGGACGCAAACATGAGGAATAGAAACAAGGTATGGATTGTCAGTAAGTTTTCTGTCCATGAGGAATCAAATAATTGTAAATAGATATGAAGCAGAGAGTTATGAGAGTGTGTTACCTTACCTAATCTGGGGAACCTTACTAGTCTGAGATCAGAAATAGTTTTGCTGGAAGCAAATAGGAGAATGGAAACAGGTGAGACTGAAGAGGAAGGAGAGGGCCATATCTTACAGGACCTAATAGGCCATATGAAATATTTCAGTTTTCGTTCTAAAATCATGTTATCCACTGGGATGTAAACTTATTTTAGTTTTTAACCTAAAAGAAATGGCAAATGATTAAAAAAGAAATAATTTTTTATTTGTAAAAGATTACTCTGGTTAAAGATAGAAAATTAAATTAGATTGGGGACCAGATTGTAGGGAGAGTAGTTAGGAAAACCTACTTGATTAGGTAAGAGATAGGATCAGTGTGGTGCCACTGGAGATTGAAAGCAGTGGGTGGATATGAGAAGTTTTCCTTTAAGAATTACCATTTGATCCAGCAATCCCATTACTGGGCATCTACCCCAAAGAACAAAAATCGCTCTATGAAAAAGACACCTGCACCCAAATGTTCATAGCAGCGCAATTCACAATTGCAAAGGTGTGGAAACAGCCCAAGTGTCCATCAATACATGAGTGGATTAGTAAAATGTGGTATATGTATACCATGGAGTACTATTCAGCTTTAAGAAACAATGGTGATATAGCACCTGTTGTATACTC
>RJWJ010021102.1:0-28274 GCA_004363605.1 Indri indri | reverse complement strand
TTTTTTTTTTTTAATTTTTCCTAATGTTGGAAAAATTATACCTTATTAATATGCTTATGTGATATATTGAATAGATAAAACAAAATTTATGGATGCTGGAGAGAATAAGTTAAATCAGTTTGTTTATGTCGTTAAGTAGGACAATCAATGATAATGACATCTAGTGTAAAGTAGTGGCCTTAGCCAATAGCAATAACAGTTTATCCACAGCAGCAGAACAGAAGTGGGACCGTATAAACACAAATGCAATTGGGGAGAATTTATATCCCAACATATACGAGAAAGTTTATATATTTTACAACACTAAAGCCATCATTGCTCTGACTCTTTGATTTGCAGTGTCAAAGTTGATGAGCTGGTGAAAAAAGGTAGTGGTGGGAGTTTACTATACTTGAGATTAGGAGGAGCTTGTAGGTATTAGCAATGACAAAGTCTAGGTAAGGGGTTGATGGGAGATAAAAAGGGGCAGTGGGTGAGAGGTCATGAAGGATCACCTGTTAGATTCCTCACCAAGAACTATGATGAGAACTGTGTTAGAGAGAGTGAGATTGCTGCAGCGACTAAAATTTCTAAGAAATGAGAGTGTATGATTCTGAGGATTGTGATTGAGGACAAGGTAGACTGAGTATTATCACTAAATGATTCAAAAGTTAAACTGGATGGCGCCGTACGTAAAGATGGGAAAATGAGACTTAACAGGGTACATGGTAATAGAGCAGAGTGTGCATCTAACACTTAACAGAGCCACAGCAGAAGGGTGTCTGCAGTGGGGTGCCAGGTTTAAAATACAGCAAGATAATGCTCAAAGTTGCATGAGAAACGTTTATAATGGAATATCTTCCCTAAATCTATAGAAGGCCTGTATGCTTGTCTTTATAAAATAAAATTTGTTTAATTTATAAAATTGGATTTAAGGATATTTACTCTAAATGTTAGATATGTTTTTGAATGCACACGTACACTGAATATGTACACTCACACACATCAAACACTTATGTATACCTGAACATGTAAGTATTAACATCACTATTCCTTACATTAATTCATATATACATGCCTTCTATATTTGGTGTTGGGCTAGTAACTGTGGAAAGAGGGATAAAAATTCATAATAAATAATAATAAATTCAAAAGAAGTAAATAATATTCACTCTTAAGATTATAAGTCATTGAGAGAAGCTATTTTAAAATTCTTGAGTGACATAAGTAAGTAAATGATAGAAATTTCTTGACACTGAATAATGCACACACTAGTCAGAAGGACAAAAATTAAGTAAATGTGTCAAAAACATGCAGTTATCTGTAACACTGTAGGGCTGAGGGAAACTTTATTATACTATTTAGGCTGAAAGGAAGGAAGTAGTAAAGAAGGAGTGAAAATTCAATTCATATGGAAAAGAATATTTAAGGTATATATTGTAAAACAGAAGAATATGCAATCATAAACAGGGCAGAGATACTAGCCATGACAGTATTTGTAGGAAAGAATATAATGTAAAGTTGAGATATAACTTTGGGGCCATCAAGAGAAGTGAGATCGAGATAGTCAATTTTCAATAATCTCAATTTCCTCCTTAAGTAATAAACTTTGCAATCTCTCTAATTTTCAAGTTAATTAATGATATTTTGAAGACTCAGAGGAGTATAAATTACATCTAACAGCTGTTTAGCAATTAGTGAATGGTGAGACTGAATATTATTAGAAGGACTTTTGAATCTATGAATATATTTCCTCCTACAGGATAAATTGATATCCCAAATATAGCCATGAATCAGCAAAATGATCTGGATTCTAAATACCGGATCATACTCAAGAATCAAAGCAGGGCATGGTAGAAAAATGTCACTGAACACATACATGAGAATCAGATTTTAAGATTAGGCAAGCTGCAGAAACTAGGGCAAATAAATTAGATCCTAAGAAGGTATATGAATATAAATATACATGTATATGAATATGGTTATTTATATATATCAAATATGAATATATATATTTTTGAATACTTAGAGTTAAGGCATTATTTTAATAAACAAATCATGAAAAAATGATGGTGATGAAATTCATTTTTATGAGAACATTGTGTTTTAATATTGCACATATTTAGAAAGCCATTATATGCAATGTATACATTTCTGGTACAACAAAGTTTTAATATTTTTTATGTCAGATTTAGCCAAATTTAACTAACAAGGGTTATGCCAATCAAACTGAAATTATGAGCTACACAGCACACAGAAGTATGAAATGTTTTTTGTTTTGTTTTGTTTTTGCAAGAGGTAAAAATTCAAGGAGTTTTGGCACAATTGTAAAGCTTATGTAAAGCTCACATCTAATTCCCTGTATTCTCATAAAATTGGCAGACATTAAGAATTTAATTTTCATTGCTCCCTTTGGTGCTTCATTGGAGATACGAACAAGTTATGAATTTAGTAAAAGTAGTGTGAACAGCAGGAACTTAATTCACTGTATACATTTTTCTCACTGTGCTCATTTCTTTGCCTACCATCTATCAGCTTTAAATACAGACAAGTTTCACACATTCCATTTTGTTGTTAAGCTCATTAACCTAACAGTCTCACCATATTTTTAAATTACAAATTTAAATTAGATTAAATTACATATTTTCTCTTTGAAGAGATCAGACTAGTATTCTGTGGACTTTTCTACATTTTGGATCTACAATCTTATGTTTCCAAATTAAATTCAGGTTAAACATCCTAGGTGAGATCCTCACAGGTGAGATCCTCACAGGTAAGATACTGTGTTCTACATATTATATCATATCAAGGCACACATAATATGACAGTTCCCACTTATTGATGCTAGGATTGATCACTTGGTTAAGGTAGTGACTGACAACTCAGGTGTTTATACAGTTTCTTCCCCCATCAAAAAATTTCTAGTCTTTTGTACAATGATATTTTGACATCTTACAAATTTTCTGTTTTCCAATTTTCTGTTATTGAATGAGTTTAATTTGTGATAATTCTTGACTCTGTAATTACATATATGTTTCACAATGGTGGTTTTCTAATACTATCATTTCTTTTATATCTATGTTAATGTTAGCTGGTTTTATGTTAAGAAAAATTTTCCCTTACAAACTGGAGAGGAACTATGGTTTCAACTAGAAACAAAAGATAAATTATAAATATTGTTATTTAATTTAAATTTACTAATAATATTGTTATATAACTGAAACAAAGTTCCTGTATTTAAAATAAGAAATTGACTTAAAGCTACTTCAAATTTTATTGCCACAGCATATTTTGCATTGTGTCCTCCACAAATTCATGGAACGTTTTATGTTATTCTCTCTCATGGCGACCTTGTGAGAAATTATCATCAGCTAAACTCTCTTAACCCCTGAAGAATCCTCCTCAGCAGTGGAATCAAAAAGCCTTTGCATCAGCTAGAATTAAAACCTGATACTAAAGTAATTATCCATTATTCTTATAACATAAAAAGTATAGCCTTGGTATCAGAAAGTTTTTGTTGTGATTACCAATGTGTTATTAGTTATGTGACTTGAATGAGTCACCTAAAAATGTTCTAGCACTAATTTTATATTTGTATCTAATAATGATAAAACCACTTACCTCGTGGAGCTTCTGGTCAAAAAATAATGTATATAGTATTTTGCAACATTTATTATAAATGATATAATATTTTATAAACACCCACATATGTTATAATAGACTCTCGTATTCTGGGAATGTAAAGAAAAGCCTCTTTGTAAATGGTTTGGTAGTACACACTAAAGTTAAATGTATGCATATCTTAGAACCCTGCAATTAACCTCGTAGGTATATAATCATCAGAAACACACTGATATTTACAATAACACAGGTATAAGGATGTTGATATTAGTACTATTTTGATAGCCATAAATTAGAAATTAAAAAAATGCCCATGAACAGGACAATGAATAAGTAAATCATGATATATTCACTAATGAAATATTACATAACAAAAATGAAATGGATACAATTTTACTGAATTTTATGGATAAAGCTCACAAATAGAAGGAAAGGTGTCATGCACAAAAGGATACACACCGGATGATTGGTTTTATGTAAACTTTTAAAACAGTAAAGATTTTTCTCTGGTGCTAGAAGGTTACCCCTTGAGATGCCATCACAGAAAGGTGACACAAGGGACACTTCTGAATTATAGTTAGGATTAGGTCTTTGCTTAAGGTCATTCTCTACTTTTTGACTGAGGGCTTTTTAAAAATTAATTATAGGTCTGTTCACTTTTTAAAAATTAATCGAGATCTATAAACATTGTACTATTTTGGATGTATATTGTACTCTGAGAAAGTGGTAAAAAATCTTATATAAATAATGTTTGGAACATAGAAGAAACCTGGCAACTGTTTGTTCCTTTTCCACTTTTTAATAGAAAATGAAGCTGTGGCAAAGACGAACTGACACACTCCCTTTGGCCATAGCTTCATCAAATTCTAGGGACACAATTGGTTTCATTTCCCCATGAAATGAGGAAATTCCTTTTGTTTTTAAAAAATAAAACTTAATTTATTGGCATACTGTATTTCAGTAAGATTTTCTATGGATAAATCTTATAATAATGTCAAAATGTACAACATTCATTTTGCCACTTAGAAATGGCATTTCAAAGTCCTAATGGAATTTCATAGGGACCATGCTTTCTAACACCTACTAGAAATGCAATATATGACATGAAACAGATTGTTTTGAATATATTTGTGATTTTGTGCTGTCAAATTTTAACAGATGTGTTGTATTTTTTGTCTTTTAAAGTTCAGTTTTCCACCTCAACACAGTGTGGTTAAAATTTGTGACTGATATAAAAATATGACTTGTGCTAATTTAAAATGAGATTTGTAGATTTTATTTGTAAATGTGATTAACATAGAGGAGTTTGCATAATAATTACTTCCCTGAAAAATGCATGTGTATATGTGAAACAGCTGACCGCTCCCATGTAAACATACAAATATGATGAAATACATTTGAAATGAAAATCTAGATATTGGTAAATATAAATTATAAAGTTAGAGTACTTTTTATATTATACATATAAAAATATGATTCATCATTATTCATAGATATCAAAATATTTTGATATTTTAATTCTAATTAGAGCAGGTCTATATAATATCTATGCAATTTGGTTTAAAAATGGTGTTTTTCTTAATTTGGAAGATCCAAATAAACATTAGTGTTTCCCTCACTACACTGATTTATTATTGAACTGAATTAATTTTAAAAAGATTTGGAAAGGCTACATAAAATATGCAAAGTTATCTTTGGTAAAAGTATGTTCATTTGATTTAGGTAATTTGTGATGGAGAGGAATGATAAAGAAAACAATGTGAGATTTTAAATATCCTCTTCCACTATTTCCATTAGAGAATAAGTATGGATATAAAGTTTTATTACATAAATATTGGATCATATGGTATAGAATATCTAGCTTAAAAGTCTTTGGTATAACACAGAAAGTATGGGTATTTGTATGTATACATTTTTCAGGAGACATGTAAATCAATTGGGACAAACTTACATCAAATAAAAACAAAAAATTAGATCCCTTGGCATTATTCATTTGTTTTATAAGGCACTGGCAATTTTAATTACTAATATTTGAGACTGACCCAATTTTACACTAATCCTCATGATATTTAACTTATGAATTGGTAGTGTGTATTATTGTATGTTGTTTAAATGTCACATAATCTAATTTAACTTTGTGTAAAATTGGTCTCTCTTGGCAAAGAAAAGCAAACTATCAGTGAGAAAAATATTCTTAATTATTTCAGATTTTCTGCTTTACCATATTTGCCAATCACAATATTTTTAAATATTTTAAATATTTCCAATATTTTTAAATATTCATCAACATGAAGAATATACATTATAAAAGATCTCCAAGAGAGATTAGGATAAAATGTAAGTAATGAAGTCTTTAATGGTAAGAAATGAGAAATAGTAGAAATTATTCTTCAAACAAAGATAATAAGAATTAGAACAACTTACTAAAGTTAAGTGACAGACAATTTGGGGTCAATTCTGGTAGATAATTTATAATCCATTCATATTTATTCTAGAATTATTTCTAAATACAATTAAAAGGACTCAATTTGTTGTAATCTTTGAAATAGGCATAATAAAAATGAAATATTATATTAAAGTCTGGACATGATAACTCTATAGATTATCAATCTATTATTTCTAAAAGTCTTCTCCTGTGATGACATTATATATCTTGTAATTACGTTCCATTTAAACTGCTAGGGAACATAACTATATATTAATTTTCACCCACGTTTTCTAAAATACATACATTGTTAAATTCTGACAATCTACTAACTTTCTGCTATTAGTTTCCCCTAATGCATCTCCTTTGATTTTTCCTTCCCTCAGACCACATCTTCTATCAAAATGATCGGGTCTGCCTGATCTCTCATCTTTTATTTTTCATGCACTAAAATCATTTCTCTAACAGCAATTACAGTAGCTTGTTAAAACATAGATCATTCCGTTTACCCTCTTAAAATCTTTCAATGGAGTAGTCAATATATTTCTTCTTAAAATGTTTCTTTGTTATAATTATTAGTATCTTTAAGTTATTTACATTAAGTATTTGAAGCTATTCCCTCCACATTATGAAGCAGAGCTTGCCTTAACACTGCTCAGTCTGAAAATGTCAGGTCCTCTCTCTGGTCTTTCATGATGTTATTGCAGCACAATTCACAATAGCCGAGACATGGAATCAACCTAAGTGTCCATCAAGGGATGAATAGATAAAGAAACTGTGCTATACATACACAATTGAATATTTTCCAGCCGTTCAAAAAGAAGTAAACCCTGTCATTTGCAGCAAGAAACTGGAGGATATTATGGAACTGGAAGTTACTATGTTAACTGAAATAAGCTAGGCACAGACAGACAAATATCCCATGTTCTCGTTTATGTGAGAGCTAAAACAATCATCTCATGGAGATAATGGGCTGAATGGTGGTTACCAGATGTTGGGAAGGGTAGGAGGGAGGGGTAATGAAAAGACATTGGTTAATGGGTAGAAACATTTGGTTGGAAGGAATACATTCTAGTGTTCCATTGCACAGTAAGGCAACTATAGTTAGCAATAAATTACTGTATATTTCAAAATAATTAAAAGAGAATATTTGGAATGCTCCCAACACAAAGAAATGATAAATGTTTGAGGTGATAGACATCCCAAATACCCTGATTTGATCATTACGCTTTGTATGTATGTGTCAAAATATCACATGTACCTTATAAATATGTAAAACTATATATTAATATCAATCCTAAAAAAATAAAAAATAAGAGTGTGGAAACATGATCTAGGCCATCCCAATCAGATGCTTCATTGTTTATCCACATTAGACTATAAACTCTATTAATGAAAGGACCTCAACTGGCTTGTTTATTGTTTAATCTCCAGCATTTTGACCAATTTTTGCCTCTTAAGACTATAAAAAAACATTGATGGAATACATGAGTGAATAAAAATAAACATATTCTCTACAAATTCAATCTTATTGAGAATGATATCTGATTTTTAACATATATGAAAATGTCAAAGCCCACCTAATTATTTTCATATATTTGAAATGTGCTTATTATATAAATGTAGTGGGAAATTATTTTGTAAATGTATAAATAATCCAGTTCTATTTATTAAAATTGAAATTGATGGAGAACTCACAAAGAAACTAATATAACGTTTAAATTTATTTTAACAATAGCATTTATCCTATAGCAATATCTTAAAGAAATGTGAATTTTAAAAGAAATCGAGAATTGAAATAAAAATAATTTGACACATCAATGATTTTTTTAACTAACAATAATTCAAGTTATATTAGAAAACCTGTAAATTTTGACATTGATTTCTCAAACATGTTAACCTTGTTATGGCTATTTTTATTATCAATATAGTAATTCTGTTTTGGAAATATGCCCATTCATAATAGGTTAGTGTATTGAAGTTTACACATTAAGAAAGAGTTTAATTATTCTCTATGTTAGCTCCAGTTAATCTTAATTCTAATATAGATCTTCATTTTATGTGACTGACCTGAGATATCACTAAGAAGAAATAATGACCATATAGATTTGCAGCAGATGAAACTTTAAATACTGATGATATTTTGTTTAAGATTAAAAAATAAAAATACGATTTATATTTCAATATATTTTAATGAAAAATTAGTTGGTCTTTAAAAAATTTTATTTTAAAACAATTTTTAAGGTAAAAGTCACTTATTCAATTGTATAATTTTGAAGTGTATTCTTCCAAAGTATGCTCTCAAAGTTATCTACCATCCCCAAATCTAATTTTAGAACATTTCATCACCCAAAATGAAAGGTCATACCCATTTGCAGTCACACCACACCTCAGCTATTGGTAACTGCCGTTATAGTTTTAGTCTCCATGGATTTGTCTTTGTGAAACATTCCATGTAAATGGACTCATACAATATTTTATCTGGCTTCTTTTGCTTATAGTAATATTTTCAAAAGTCATTCAGGTTGTAGCATATATAAGTACTTTATTCCTTTACATGGCTGAATAATATTTTATTTATCTATTCATTAGTTGATGGGCATTTGGTTGATTTCCACATTTTGGCTATTATGAATAATTCTACTGTAAACACCAGTGTCTAAGATTTTATATGCACATATATTTTCATTTTCCAGTGTATATATGTAGAAGTTGAATTGCTGGGTTTATGGGAACTCTTAATGTTTAACATTTCAAGGAACCACCAAACTGTTTTCCAAAGTAGTTGCAACAATTTGCATTTCCATCAGCAGTTCCATAATGGTGGTTGTTGTCAGTTTCTCCACATCCTTACTCATGCTTGCCATTCTTTGTTTTTCAAATTTAGTAACCCTTAACATTGTGATGCAGTATCTTATTTTGGTTTCAATTTTTATTCTCTGATGACTAAAAATGTTGAGTATATTTTAATGCTCAGAGTCATTTATGTATCTTCTTTGGAGAAATGTTGATTCCAATTATTTTCCTTATTGTCAATTTGCTAATTGGGTTATATGCCTTTTTATGGTTAAGTTATAAGACTTTTTGTATTGAATGTATTCTGGATAGAAATCTCTTATCACATACATGGTTTACAGATATTTCTTTCCACTTTGTGGTTTGTCTTCTCACTTTCTTGATGGTGTTTTTTGAGATGCATATCTTTCTAATTTTGATGAAATATAGCTTATTCATTTTTTTAATTCATTACTTATGCTTTGGGGGTTACTCAAGAAACCATTGACTAACAAGTCTTTAGTTTGATTTGTTCCTATTTTTTCTTCTGAGATTTTTACAATGCCAGCTCTTACATTTAGATCTGTGGTCCTTTTTGAATTTGTATGCGGGTGAGGTAGTGATCCAATTGGATTGTTTTGCATATGTATATTTAGTTGCCCCAACACCACTTTTTGAGAAGACAACACTTCCCCCATAGAGTTGTCATAGAGCTCTTGTCAAAATCAATTGGCCTTAGCTATAATGGTTTATTTCTGTATTTTCAATTCTATTCAATTAACCATTTTTTATCCCAGAATTACATGTCTTGATTACTAGGGCTTGGTGGTAAATTTTGATACTGGTAAATGTGAGTCGTCCAAATGCATTCTCCTTTTCAAAGATTGTTTTGGCTATTCTAGATCTTTTGTATTTCACTATCAATTTTGGAACCATCGTGTCAATTTTAAATAAAATAAAAAAAAAAACGGTGCTGAGATTTTAGTAGGAATAGCATTAAATCTGTTCCTTAATTTGAGCACAGTTAATATCTTAACAATATCAAATCTCCTCATCACTGAATATGTGATGTTTTTTCACATATCTAAGTTTTTTTAAAAAAATATTTTTATTGATAATTGACAGATAACAATTTTAAAAATTTGGGGTACTGTGTGATGTACACCTTGCGTAATGATAAGATCAGGGTAATTAGCATATACATAACTTTAAACATTTATCATTTTTGGTGATAGCATTCAAAATCTTTTCTTGCAGAGATCTTGAAACATGCATTACGTTTTTATTTGCTACATTCACTGTACTATGTAATACAACACCAGAACTTATTCTTCCTCTCTAATTGTAACCTTGCACTCATTGAACAACCTCCCCCAGTTTCCTCTTTCCCCCGCCCTCCCCAGGCTATGGTATATACTTTTATGAAATCAACTTTGTAGATATCACTTATGAATAATATCATGTAGTATTTGTCTTTCTATGCCCAGATTCTTTTACTTAACATAATATATAGATGGGCATTAAGGTTAATTCCGTATCTTGGCTATTAAGAATTATGCTGCAATAAACATGGAAATGCAGATCCCTTCCACATATAGATTTTATTTCCTTTAGATATATACCCAGTAATGAGCATGTTGGATCATATGGCAGTTCAATTTTCAACTTGTTGAGGAACATACATATTGTTGTCCATAATGGCTGTATGGAAATAAACTTTCCCACCAACAGTGTGTAAGATTTCCTTTCTCCACATTCTCAACAGCATTTATTATTTTTTGTCTTTTTTTTTTACTTAACTGCAGACTATTACTAGGGTGCAAATGTTTTGGTTACATGGATTGCTTTTGTACAGCTTGAGTCAAAGTATAAACACACAAAGAACAAAAGTACAAAGTCTGTACATTGTACGGTTAGGTATGATTTCACCCCTCCTCTCCTCCCCCCTCCCACCTGCTTCATTTCCCTTGAGCTTTACATCCCCATGTACTCATGAGTGTTGATTTGTTAGTTCCAATTTAATAGTGAGTACATGTGGTGTTTGTTTTTCTGTTCTACTGATACCTCACTTAGGAGAATGGACTCCAGTTCCATCCAGGTTGTTAGAAAAGGTATTAAATCATCATTTTTTCTTATGACTGAATAATACTCCATGGTATACGTATAATACATTTTATTAATCCACTCATGAATTGATAGGGCCTTGAATTGTTTCCACATCTTTGCAATTGTGGATTATACTGCAATAAACATTCGAGTGCAAGTGTCTTTTTGGTAAAATGTTTTTTTTCTTTGGGTAAATACCCAGTGGTGGGATTGCTGGATCAAATGGTATTTCTACCTTTAGTTCTTTGAGGAATCTCCATACTATTTTCCACAGAGGTTGTACTAATTTTCAGTCCTAACAACAGTGTATAAGTGTTCCTTTCTCTCCACATCCATGCCAGCATCTGTTGTTTTGGGACTTTTTGATAAAAGCCATTCTCGCTGCAGTTAAGTGATGTCTTATCACAGTTTTGATATGCATTTCCCTGATAATTAGAGACTTTGAGCATTTTTTCATGTTTATTGGCCATTAGTATATCTTCTTTTGAAAAGTTTCTGTTCATGTCTTTTGCCTACTTTTTAATGGGGCTGTTTGAAGCAGTAATAAAAAAATCTTCCAAGAAAAAAAAAAAGTTCTGGACCAGATGGATTCACAGCCAAATTTTATCAGACCTACAAAGAAGAACTGATACCCATACTGAGGAAAGAAATCACAGAGGATGTAAAAAATGCATCATACTGAATGGGGAAAAGTTGCATTCCCACTATAAATCATATGTACACATAATGTTAAATCCATTTTCTATGTTGCTGGACTAGGTTTGGTAGTATTTTGTTGAAGATTTTGCTTTTGGCGATTGCTGAAGATTTTGCTTTTAGCGATTGCCTCTTTATGATTTATCTCCCAGGTATTCATTGAGCTTCTTATACCTGGATGTCTAAATCTCTAGCAAGACCAGGGAAGTTTTCCTCAATTATTCTCTCAAATGGGTTTCCCAGCCCTTTTGCATTTTCTTCCTTCATCCTCAGGGATGTCTATGATTCTTATATTTGGCCACTTTACATAATCCCATGTTTCTTGTACACTTTGTTCATTCTTCTTAATTCTTTGTTCTTTATTTTTGATGGACTGAGTTAATTTGAAGGAGTTGTCTACAAGCTCTGAGATTCTTTCCTCTGCTTGGTCTAGTCTATTCCTACAACTTTTGACCGTGTTTTGTATTTCCTTAAATGAATTTTTCATTTTCAGAAGGTCTATTTGTTTTCTTTTTAATATGTTGATCTCTAGTGAATTTTTCATTCATTTCCTGTATTGTTTTTCTGGTTTATTTGAGTTCGGTTTCCAAGTTCTTGTGGACTTTTTTGAGCTTCCTTACAATCCATATTTCAATATATTCATTTTTATTGGTATCCATTGCTAGAGAGCTATTCTGCTCTGGGGGTGTCCTTTCACTCTATTTTTCATATGTCTGGAGTTCTTTCACTGATTCCTTCTCATCTGGAGCTGCTATCGCTTCTTATTTCTGGATTTTGTTTGTTTGTTTGTTTGTTTGTTTAGTTAGTTTTTCTCCCCCTCACTCATAAGGTTGAGTCTGTAGCATATGTTTGGTGAGAATCTTTGGTTTTGCTTGTGGGTGCTTTGTTGGCTGTCTAGGTTCCAGATGGATGCCTTGGCTATAGATATCTTAGAATGGTGGTTTTCTCAGTTGCTAGTTGAATGTAGGGTGTAGCAGTGTTGAGCCAAGTGTATGGGCAGATTCCCTGTCTCTCATTAATGAGAGTGGATGGAGGAGTTCGAAATCGTTTCTCTTTCCCCCAGCCCTATGGTCTTCTCAACAGTGTGAATTGTATTGGGATGCTCAATTTAATCTCTGAGACAGTAGGTGGTGCTTGTAGGTAAGAATCAACCCCACTCTTTGGGATTTAGTCAGTAAATGTCTTAACACATTGACGGCCACACTAGAAAACAAAATGTTTCCCAGGGGCCATGGTGTTTTATTAAAACAAAATGATACTTTCTAACTTGTTATTTTTTTTGTTTTCTGTGGATGAATTATATGCAATGCAGTCCACATTTTTAGAATTAAATTGTCAGTATTAATTATAACAATAAGAAGACAAAAAAATACAATGTGCATGAACCAACTGCAGGGTTTTCTTTGTGAGTTCCTGGGCTCAAAACTAGCGTTAGTTAAATACAACTCACATGGCAGTTAATATGGTTAAAGGGTTTGCAAGTTGGCTTCCCTTTCAGTAGGTGGTGCTTGACAGAAGGAACAAGCTGCAGGGTTGTTTTTAGGACCTGTAACCATCTCTAGCCCCTCAGGAGAAGCACTCGAATGCCCCGGATGGTGAGCAGGGTCCAGAAACTTCCAGATGAGCTCACCACAGCAAGTGGCAGCAGGGGAAGTGAGGCTGGGAAGGGCAGGGTTGGGTTAGCTTGCCCCCCCAAAAAGCTGGTAAAGTAGCTGTTTCAGCAGCCATCAAAGGTCTGTTCCAAGCTTCTGAGGAAAACTTCCAGGGAGGGGCCGATGTGGCCACACCCAGCCAAAAAGTCTGCTTGTGGGTGAGGGGCTGTCTGAGATTCACTATCTGGCTGTCAGGAGCAGATTTTGCTCTTCTTTCTGCCCCCCACCCCCAACCAGCTCCACAGTCTCCTTCTGGCATCTGCCAGCAGGCAGGAGCTCAAACTTGCTGAGATCCCCCATGATGGCAGGCTGTGGGCTGGGAGCTTCCTTGTCCAGGATGCCACCTTGGGCTGAGATTGTGGCCTTCCTGTGGGGTGTGAGGTCGTCCACAAGTGTGCTGTGGCTAGGACCCATGGTGCTCTCTCTTTTCAGTTCTGCCCACACAGGCTGCCTTGCCTCCTAAGATTAGTTCACTGATCTCCCCTCTGTGCCTTCAAGCAACACAATCAAGTCCTGGGAGTACAGGATCTGGCCTAGAGGCCTATCCCCAAGTCCCCATAAATCAATCCCTGACTGTGCCAGGGAGAAAACTTGCTGATCCCAAGTTTCCTATGAGGTGCTCAAGAAGGTTTGATGTTCCTCAGCTTCAGGGTGTGTCCTGCTCTGATGGAGTAGCCAGGCCAGTAACACAGGGAGGGCAGTTGAGCAGGGAGCTCACAGTTTGAGCACCGTTTAGTCTGCTGCATGTCTTTAAGAGGAAAGGTTTGAGCCCCATTTTCTGTGGAAACCTTAGTATGGTCGATGCACCAGCAGAGGGGAAGCAACCACTCCTGACAGCCCCAGCCCAATTGTCTCTCTTGACCACCAAGGGTTTGAGGAGGGAAGGGGAGAAAAACAGTTTGAATGGAGGAAAGCTAGCACTCTGGTCGTCTCTGTCCTTCTCTCCATAAGGCAGCCCACCCAGAATGTCCAGGCTCTGGCATCACACAGACCCCCCAGGACCCACCAATCCCCTGTGGCTCCTGCAGTCTGGGCTGGAGTTGCAAAATGTTGGTGTGGGAACAAGTGAAATGAAAACTGAGGGGCTGTAGCCCCCTGAGAAGGAGAAAGGCACATGGTGGGTGAAGAAGTAACATGGCACCTGCTGTCTTGGCTCAGGTCTGTGGTAATGGGAAGCACCACAAGGGGGCTGGTGGCCTGGTGCTTTGTCCTCAAGAAGCTCCCACTTCACTGGTGGCAGCATCTGTTGTGTTTGTGATGGTAGCAAGGCTCTCCAGCAGCTCTGCTGACTATCAGGGATGCGAGGGAGGGAGGAACAAACCACCCTACCTCTCCTTTTCACTGGACTTCAAGCCTCTTGGGAGTTGATCTCTGCCAATATCTTGTGCCTTCTTGTTCTGTTCTGCTACTTTTTCCTGTGGAATCTCTGGTGGGTTCTGGCTCCTTTCTCTTGGAATTGCACCACATCTATGTTTGTTTGTTTGATTTTTCTTTTTTATCTGGAAGGTTTCTTTCTTTCTGAGCTGATCTGGCAGCTGGTGTCACTGGTCAGCCATCTTGTTGGGATTTTCTCTGATTATGTTGCCGAATTCTTGAATGTTAAACCAACCTTGCAGTTTTGGAATAAACTCCATTTGTTCATGAGGAAAAAAATCTAAAAACACATGGGATCATGAAAATAAGAACAAAAACCACATGTAATTCTATCTCTGTCCCTTTATCATTACCACAGGAATTCAAGTTTGATTTGTATAATATTCTATCCTATAGGTAGACATTATATATTGCTGAAGTGGTAGCCTTTTCAAGCCAAGTCGCATGGGTTTGAAGCCCAGGTATGCTATTTAGCATTGATATTAATATAGATGGTTCACTTAAAACCTATGTCCCTCAGTTTCTTTATTTAAATAAAAGGATAGCGAAACTAGGGATGTTATTAAGAGTAAATGAGTAAATAAGTATAAATTAATAAGAAAAATGTCATTAATGTTACCTTTATGAAATTCGCTAGTTATGCTTACCTGTTTCAATGTTGGATAATGTTCTTTTTTATTCCTCTCAAAATCAAAATCAATATATTTATAATTCTGAGTTTTTGTCTTAGTGATCGAACTGGTAAATCATTGACTTTTATGTAGAAACATGGAGACTGGAATAAAAACAGTCTCAAGGAACCAGAAAATTGGGAAAAGCAAAATAAAAGGTAAAAAGAATATGAAAATGTTCAAGAGGAAGAGGTGGAAGGTGAGGAAGAGGTAGAGGAAGAAGAGGAGCAAGAACTGCAACTTTAATCCAGAGATTAGAAATTAAATTAATACTTGATCTACATGCTTAGCTTGACATTCTTTTTGCAGCACCACAGACCAGCATAACTAATTTACATGTAGAGAATGTAGATTTTGAATAAAATCCAATTGATTTTATAATAGTGTTCATTCAAAAACTATCACTCAAAGAATATTGTCATTTAATGACATTTTTTGCCCCGTTGCCCTAAAATAAAGAAAAATTTATGTTCTGCTTTCTACCCAAGTAATGACTTGATGCAGCAATCTGACACCTGAAATATTATACTTTGTATAATTGACTTTATGAACTTCAAGCACTTCATTTATGAAAATATAATACTTCACATTAAGGAAATTTCTCCCATAAGTTTCTCCCATGAGATGACCAAATTTAATGATACTTTTGTTTGAGAATATTTAAGGTTGATCACATTATTTTAAAACAATTATTCAAAGAACATTCATTGAACATTTTTGTGTGTCAGACAAACTAATGTGCTAAGGTAAAAAAAAAAAGTAAAATAAAAATCTCTAATCTAATTTTTCACATTTTTTACCAAATAAAAGAAGAAAATAACTTTTTTCTAACTCCTTTCGTGTGCGTAATATATATATATAGATAGATATAGATATAGATATACACACGCACACACATATATGTATGTGTGTGTGTGTGTGTGTGTGTGTGTGTGTGTGTGTATAGGCATGGACTTTCTTCTTAAGGTCTCCTGATGCACTTATGTGAGAGTACCTCTAAGATATAAATTCGTTGTTGAACTGCTGTGCTGGTCATTGTTTCAAACTGATCTGCAGTACCATTGCCTCAAAGGACCCTGATTCACTTCATGATTACATAATCAGGGCAGTAATGCCATCTTGGTGGGATTCCAGTGCTGTCTTGGTGAAGTTTCCAGTGTGTAGTCAGAGTGGAGCTCCATCCTTATTTCCCCACTTCATGGCACACTCCAAGCCATTCCTTCATATCCCAACCAAATGCCCAACGAATTCTGGAGTTTGCATGTATGTGGTCACCCCAGGACATTATGGACAACCCCAGTTTCAAGAAAGTGCCCTAGTGAGTGCATCAGTACTGCTGACTGAGCAAGGTAGCATTTCTTCTTGAATTGCATGAGATTCAGACATCAAAATGCTAACAGACTGAATTGAGGGGACTCAAATTGTTTATATAGCATGGACCTAGAAAAAACCAATTGGCACTAAACATAATCTATTATATTATAGGAAGTCCTGTCTAATAGGATAAATCTCCTCATTTTCTTATTTTGCAGAAATGATTTGGCTTGTCAGCACTTTTTTTATTTTTACGAATTTTGAAGTCAACTTTCCAAGTCCAAAGCCATTGGGTAGTTTGATTGAAATTTCACTGAATGTCAAGATTAGAAATATCCAATTTACAAGTATAGAAACATGGCATTGTTGCTCTCTTTATTTAGGATTTCTTCAATGCTATTCAAATGCTTTTAGAATTTCATCTTAAATGTAATCTAAAATATATTGAAACTTTTATATATATGTATATATATATATATAATCTATAAAATAACTTAGTTTGCCTAAATTTAGGTGTCAATTACTTCATTACATTTTCTAATTTTGAAGCAACTCTATATAGCAACTTAATATCTTAATGTCACATTATTAAGATAAAGACATTTCTAATTCATAGTCTTTCTATCTTCTTTGCTAGATCCTTTCTATTTTATTTCAATTTTTATTTTCCTTTTTATTCTGTTAATAATTTATTTAACTTGTTAAATCCACTACTTTGATAATGTTTTTGTCTTGATTTTATGCTAATATGAACAGTTAGTAATATATATATATTGCTAATTAGCATATATAATGATATTTCCTTTTAGCATTTTTCTACCTTTATCTCAACAAATTCTGTTATGTAATGTTTTGATCACATTTTTATTCTAAAGATTTTCTAGTTTCTGTTGTGATTTCTTGTTTGCATCTTGTTGTATCTTTTTTGTTTATTTTCATTTGTCTTGCTTTCAATTTATTGAAAATTAAACCTCACTCTGAATTTCTCTGAAAAATAATTCATTTCCTCTGGATATTTTATCTTTGATACTCTGTAGTTTCACCATTATGGTTTTTGTGACGGTTTTTAACAATTATTGTACTTGTGATATATCGAGCTTCCACGACCGACATAGCAGTATATGGCCAAACCTTATACTTCCACAATTATTCCCATTACCTTATCACCATTCTTTATATTTCCACTTGAGTTATGATTAGATATATATTATAAATTCTTTCTCTCTTCTTTTTATCAAGGTTTATTACAATTTCATTCTCTAGATCTCACTTTGCTGTATCAGAGCCATTTCTTCATATCCATCATTCTTCAGCTGTGTTTGATGCGCTGCTTTCCCCATTTTGAGTTGTAGATGTATATTGTGAGAAGTTTTATTTGGTTGTTTATTCCATGCCTGTATCATTTTTATCTGTAGAGTCTCTAGTGCTGAGACCTCCTTTATTCCTAATATTATCACCTTATGTACTAACTCTTTTTTAGTGATCACTCTAGCTAGAAGTTTATAAATCTTATTGATCACTTCAGAAAGTCAACTTTTCCTTTTATTATTTTCTCTTTTAATTAATTTTATTTTTATTCTTCATTTTTTTGCTTTTATCTTTGTTTTAGTTTCCTAAAGATAATTATTTTATATGTTTTGTCTGGTTTTCTGGTTATTTCAGTCAAGAAGAAAAACATGATATGTGTTTCTTAATCATCGTTGTAAGGAGCAGTCCGTAAAAGTTTCCTTTTTCTAATTCTCCATGTTTCCTGAAAGACAAGTCTGGTAATTATTTTTATTTGTTTTTACCTATCACTAACGTATATTATGTCCTTCATTAAGTCCTATTGGTTATATCAACAATTTGGATTTAAAATTTTATGAATTAATTTTCATGTCCTCCACCAATATCTTTTTCCCTTAGTGACCATAATCTTTTGTAAGATACAGCAATATCAGCTGGTAACTATATTCTTGATTACATCTTTAATACTTCCTTAATTTTTTTAACTTTGTACACATTATTATTTAAAATGTTTAATTATTCTTTTGCTCCCCTATGGCAGTGTTAGATATCTCTATCCTATGACACATAGAATAAAACTAAACAGGGCAAGTGCAGTAACACTTGTGAGAGCCATTCATTTACATAGTCCATTTTTATTTTGTGGAGGTATTGACTACTCTTTTAATATGTTTGCATAAGTCAACCAGAAAAAGAAAAAAAAGAAATAACATTTGTTCATTTTTCTTTGTAACCATACAATATTACGAACCATATTAAAGTACCATCTACAAGGTAAGTTTATACACACACACACACACACACACACACACACACACACACACACACATACACACACACACACACACAATACAGACTTTAGTTGTTCTACTCTAAAAATTTCTCTTTAAAGGTGAATAACTCCCAAAACTTATCCATTTCTTCTGAGTCTAAAGTGTTGTTTCTTCTATAAAAATTCCCTTTGTAGTATACCCACTAAAAGTAATTCTATTTTTCAACGTTTTGATATGTTACCAGGGCAGTGATGTAGCATTATTAGACATGTAGGAGCAATTTAAGACTTGGACGCTTCTTTCTAAGATATTGACTTATTTTTTTTTTTCTTCTTAACCCACACGAAATAGGATTAGGTATTTTGAGATTTTTTGAGGCATTATGTTTTTATAAACAAAGGAATGTATGCCAGTTTGCATGAAATACCAGTTCAGATTGACTTGTACCTCTGTTCTTTCAAATTACTAAAATCTCCAACTGCCACATTAAATCTGAGGTATATTCCTGACACATAATATTTCAACTTTCTACTGCCACAACCTATAGTTTTAAATATGACAAGATCTATGTAAATGTAAATCTTGCAAATACATTGTTTAAATTTTGGTCTGTCTTTGATACTATATTGTTCTGATTTGTTGTTTTGTTGTTCAGAGACTAAAATGAGTACTTTTAATTCCATTTTCTTAATCTCTGTGAGTATAATTGCCTACACAGTCGTAGCTAAAACATAATAGAATGTAGGAAAGATAAATGAGAAAAGGTGCTGTTATGGTGACCCAATCTCTTTAAGAAAGAAGAGTTAGCAAAAGAGAAGTGTAATATACTCTATCTGTATATCATTGGTTGAAAACAGAGCTGATCTATTATTTAAAAAAGAAATTTACTTCTACAGAAAAGAATTGTTGCCTAATGTCTCAATGTAGTTGCTGAAATTATACTACGTTTAAGGTGGTAAACATCCTCATTTTGCAAAAGACTTAATCATTCTGTTCACCCACTGTGACCAAACTATTAGTCATTCCTACGTATTGACTTTTTTTCTGCTTTTTATCAGAAAAAAATGTAATTAGTGGTAATAACCTAGAAAAAACAATTTCAATTTTAATTTATAAGGTCAAATGTGAAGTATCTTTAAGATAACATAAGACAAGAAAACAAACTTTTATTTTTGAATTTGATAGATATCACTATTTTTAAAATGCCTGAACCTCAATAATATTATAAATGGAGAGATGTAATTCCAGTAATTTCTATTCCAAATATTTGTGTCTTCTTTTTAAATCTTTGGGGTAAGGTAGAAGTATGATTTTACTTTTTAAGTATATGAAATAATATTATATAAATTTTCATACAACTTTTTAATTGTATAAAGTATCTTTGCTAGTTTAAATTAATAAGATACATTATTTTGCTAACTATATGTATTAATAACATAACTTTTTCTATGCATTTGAATTAGAACCAATATTTACTCACTTGAGAAGAGTTAGCTGATGATTTTATTATTTTAAGAAAGAATATTTTTTTGTTAAGTTTTAGTCAATTATGGAATGATTACGAGTGATTTTTTTTCCCAAGATTCCACATTACTGAAATAGTTTTCATTAGACCATTATATCATGAACTTTACTGCTTTCCCACAAAGGTAACTCATTTATTTTAAGTGAAATTAAGCTTTTTTTCTTTTTTTTCTTACTGTAAACCTATATTTTTCAACATGAACATCAAAAACAGCTGACTGTTCAGACAGTAAAAATCTCTATAGCACTATTCATAGAAAAATAAATAAACAATGAATAAACAGGACACACTTTTTGTTGTTTTCACTTATATTTAATGGTTATCTATAGTTATTTATTTGTCAAGGAGAACTCAACACGGGGAAGATTTCAGGTATGACAGGTACATATAAATTGCTCCAGAATAGGAGGATTGATGCTTTAACATTTATTTAAATATTTAGTATAATTTAGTAACAGGTTCAGAAAACGATATTAGAAACATTTTAAATTTTCATTTAAATTATAAATTTTCATTATAAATGTCATGCATCTATATTTTATACATTGGCTCTACACAGAAAACTAGAAATAAAGAAAAGCAATATTATATCATCTTAAAATTAGAATCATAATTATTTATTTAACAGTCATTTTAATGCAAATTATTTTTCCAGGTGTTCATTGTGGTATACTTAATGTTGAGCATAATCTCATTTTTAATTTTACCTTATAGTTGGAGGCATTTTACTTATTACAAAAATCTTTACAAACAATTGAATGTTTGACCATTAAATTAAGGACACTTCACTTTGTTGGTATGGGAAATTATTTCACAGAATTAGAAAATACACCTAGATATGAAATACTCTCAGAGTAATTTAACTACTATAAGATACATAATTTGTGCTCCCTGTTTTCTAGTTGTATAGTCCTTTTAAAAAATTGTTTAGTGAGCATATATAATGAGCATATATCATAAATTGTGAAAGAAATTATAGGTAATGTAACATTGTCTCAGTTCAAGATTATTCACTAAAAGAAATTGGAAAATGACAAGGGCATGGGCATTAGTAACCATATTATGCAATAAAAAAATGAATGGCATAAAATGGATGAAGATAAATAGGAAAACATTTAAATACAGCTAAATTTGTGAGAGCTGATATTGGTAGTGAAATAATCAAGGAGGCGACATCAACAATGCACACCTTGGAATCCAGGTGGGATTGGCCAAGTATTAAGCAGAGGAGAGAGGCCTGTGGCAAGTTAGAAAGAGCGAGAAATAGAATGAACTAAGATCAACAAACGAAAATATTGGATTTATGTGAGGAAATACAATAAGAAAATGTGGTATAATCTAATAATTTGGAAAATGATGATTGAGAATGTAGGTGGAGTCACGCACGACCTGGAAAAATATGCACAATAGATGTCGATACAGAAAATGAGGGATGATTAAATTAAACGTGTCAACTGAGTTACTGCTTTGTGTCTAACATTTTCTAGGTTCAGAGTTTCACTGATAAATGAAAAAATCCATAATCGTACAGGGATGGAAATTTAAGCCATGTGCTGAGGAGGTAAATTGCCAATTATAAAACAGCAGGATAAATCCTACACCAAAAGTAAGGACCAGTTGCTAAGGAACCAGAAAAGGAAGTGCATACCCCTCTAAGTAGGACTTGAGTATGTACGATTATATGCTATCACCATTGCATTAATTTTGCATGCTATAATCTCTTCAAAACTGTATTTTCAGACCATTGATATGTGGAGCTCTTTTAATTTGGGAAAGACAACGGTATATCTCACTATCTAGCATATAGTAAGTGTTCAGTATATGTCAACGATGTTAACAAGGGATTCGAGAAAAAAAGAAGGGGAAGTAAAAATAGAGAATATTTAGTGCCCTCTACAGGATTTGACATAGCTAAAGTAAATAGGAACAGTGTATTTAACCCATCCTGCTATTCTGCAGTAACTTGACAAAAATTTTTAATTTGTTTACCTGTTTATCCATCTGTACACACACAGGGTATATGTGTGTATTTGAAACTGCACACGTGTTTTCATGAAGACAGTCATGAAAATATAATCCTCTATTCATACATGGCCTATTTCATTCAATTATTCATACATTGAGTCAATCATCCATTCATTGAGCATTTACAGACTAAAGTGTCTTAGAAATTCCAAAGCTGTATACTAAAAGGTTTAGGAAATACTAAGGAACAGTATCTATTACTAAAAACTAACGAATATAACTGGGGATATAGAGAAACAAATACATGAGCACATCCATTATAAACACCAAGGGTTATGACTGAAATATGCGCAAAATGTTAGAAGACCAAATAAGGAAAATGCATGTACATTAACAAAATGCACACAAGTTATCTAAAATTAGTGTAACAACATTTTATGTTATTATCAGATTTGTGTGTGTGCATATGCGTAGATTTAGAATGAAAATTATATAATTATTTGTTATCATAAATACTGTCTTTATCCATTTGTACGTCCTATTAATTTTATTATGACTATAATTAGCTTAACATTCATTACATAAATTTTTTTGGTTTTTTAAACTTAGATAGCTTTAAATATACAAAAATAAATATGAAGATAGTAAAGACGGTTCTCATATCCCTGAATCCAGGCGCCCCTATTATTAATATATTACATCAGTAGGGCATATTTACTAAAATTAATAAACCAATATTGATACAGTATTACCTTAGTTTACTAAAATTTCCTTAGTTTTTACCTGATGTTCTTTTTCTGTTTTAGTATCCCATCCAGAATGCCATATTACATTTAACTGTCATATGTCTAGGTTTCTTGTGGCTTAACAAAGTCTCAGACTTCTTGTTTTCGTGACAGAAATTTTGGAGTAGTAGCAGTCAGGTATTCTCCTCCACTGGGATTCTTCTGATGTTATTTTCAAATTAGGCAGGGTTTTATGTATTGGTGAGTGGACCACAGAAGTAAAGTGTAATTCCTATCACAACATATTGAGAGCACATGCTATCAACATGACTTATCACTACTGGTGTTGCTTTTGATCAGCTTCCTGGTATGGTGTTTAATTTGTCAGGTTTCTTCACTGTAAAGTTACTTTCCTCCTCCTTTTACATTGTAGTCTTTGTTTTTGTTTTGTTTTGTTTTGTTTTGTTTTAATTTAATTTTATTTTTTGAGACAGAGCCTCACTCTGTTGCCCGGGTTAGAGTGCCGTGGCATCAGCCTAGCTCACAGCAAACCTCAAACTCCTGGGCTCAAGCAATCCTACTGCCTCAGCCTCCCTAGTAGTTGGGACTACAGGAATGTGCCACCATGCAAGGCTAATTTTTTCTACATATTTTTAGTTATCCAGCTAATTTCTTTCTATTTTGTAGTAGAAATGGGGGTCTCGCTCTTGCTAAGGCTGGTCTCGAACTCCTGAGCTCAAACGATCCTCCCGCCTCAGCCTCCCAGAATGCTAGGATTACAGGTGTAAGCAACCAGGCCCGGCCTACACTGCATTCTTTGGAAGGATGTCACTGTGCAAAGCCTAATTTAAAGAGTGGGTGTTACAATTTGCTCCCTGAGGAGAGTGTCTGTATAAATTATTTGAAATTCTTCTGTACATAATATTTTTCTATTCTTCTCCATTTGTTTATTTATTAAATCAAGCATTTATGTCAGTATGGGCACATGTATTTTTATATTATACTTTGGGTTATAATCCAATATTGCTTTTTAATTTCATTTCACAAATGTTTCTAGCTTTGGCCATTGATAACTCTTTTTTGTTAATTTTTTAATATATGGAATGATTGTACATATTTTTGGAGTACATATGATATTTTGATACATGCATATACTGAGTAATGACCAATTCAGGGTAATTGGAATATCTATCATCTCAAATATTTATCATTTCTTTGTGCTGGGAACATTCCAAATCTTTCTTCTAGCTATTTTGAAATATATATATATATATATATATATATAAAAAATTATTGTTAATTGGCTCCTCTCTTCCTTTATATACTGAATCAATGTAATTTTTTTTAGTGCTGTCTTAATTTCTGACACTACCAGACAGTCCAAGCTCATCTTGTATAATGCCTGCGCTAGCCCCAGTATCCACCAATTCTCTAAGGAGCCCTGGCTCCTTATTGGATAAATTGTATTAGATACCAAGATGTAGGTGCCAGGTGTAATCACTGCTACCAGAATATTGTTGTGTCTGGGACTTCTCAGCTCACAGAGCAAAGAGAGATGTGTAGGTATGTACAAATATCTATAAATATTTCTAAATGTAACTGTATGTAGTTGTATGAAGCTACACTTCAGTGTGGCTGTTTCATACATTTGTAACACGATTGTATTTTTATCATCGTTTTGAATTTCCTCCTGATATTCCCCAGCCCCCTAAATGAGGTTTCTCAGTTTGCACATAGAAAGGTTCACTTTTTCTGTTGTAAAGTTCTATTGGTTTGACAAATGCCCAGTGTCATAAATCCACCATTGCCATTGTATACAGAATAATTTTGTTATATCCGACCATGTTTCACCTATTCAATCCTACTTTCTCTCCTCCAGTAACCACTGATTTTTTTTTTTTTATCGCTGCCAAAGTTTCACCTTTTCTAGAATGTCACATAATTTGAAACATACAATATGTTGCCTTTTCAGACTAGGTTGTTTCACTTACCAATATTCATTCAAGATTCATCCATGTCTTTTCATGGATAGCTCATATTTTCTCTTTCGTATTTCATTTTTATTTTAAGCATACCACTCATTGGTTTTTTACCCTACCCACAAGTATGTGAAACTATCACCATAGTCAATTTTAAAATACATGCATCACATAAAAAAGAAACCACATACCCTTTAGCTATCAGTCCATTGTAGTAATCCTTTATCCAAACCTAAGCAACCACTAATCTAGTTTCAGTCTCTGTAGATGCCCATATTCCAGACGTTTCATATGACATGAAAACATACAATGTGTTGTATGTCGTGGCTGACTTGTCTCACAGCATAATGCATTTAAAGTTGTTCCCCACTGTAGCATGTTTCAGTATTTCATTACTTTTATAGGTAAATAATATTCCATTTTATAATATATTGCATTTATTTATTCATCAGTTGATGGATTGGGTGACTTCCACCTTTTAGTTATTGTGAATGATAATGCTACAAAAGGTCATGTACAATTTTTTGTGTAGGCATGTTTCATTTCTCTTGGATATATACCTAGGAGTGGAATGACTGAGTCATATGATAATTCTAAGTTTAAACATTTGAGAAACTGCTGAACTATTCCAGTGGCTGCACCATTTCACATTCCCACCAGCAATGTGCAAGTGTTATGATTTTTCCGTATCGTTATATATCCTTGTTATCCCTTTCTAGAGGGTGTAAAGTGGTATCTCCTGTGGTTCTGTTTGCATTTGCCAAATGACGAATGATGTCAACCATCTCTTCATGTGTTCCTTGGCCTTTTTATATTTTCCTTGGAGAAATGTCTGTTTATACACTTTTGCCCATGTCTGCAATTGGATTATTCATGTTTTTATAATTGAGTTGTACTAATTTTTATATATACTAAATAAATTCCTTATCACATATATGATTTGAAAATATGTTCTTCCATTTTTTGGATAGTCTTTTCACTTTCATGGAGATGTACCTTGGAGGAAAATGCTTTTAATATGATGAAGTCCAATTTATCTATTTTTTGTTTTGTTGTTGATGTTTCTGGTGTCATAGAAGAGAATCCTTCGCCAAATCCAGTGTCATGTAGCTTTATTCCTAGAGTTTCTTCTATGAAGTTTAAGTAATAACTTTAGTTCTTATATTTAGGTCTTTGATTCATTTTAAATTAATTTTGTATATGATTTAAGCTAATGGTTCAACTTCATTCTTTTGCATATGGCTATTCAGTTGTCCCCCATTTTTTGAGAAGACTATTCTCTTCATGTTGGATGATCTTGACACCACTGTTAAAATTGATTGACCATAAATATATGGAATTATTGCTAGATACTTCATTGGTCCGTATATCTGTCCTTGCACTAGTACTACACTGTCTGGAAGACCACGGAATGATAGCTATAGTAAGTTTTGAAATCAGAAAGTGTGAATATTACTTTCTTCTTCTACTTCAAGATGGTTTTGGCTATTCTAGGTGCCTTGCAATTCCTTATGAATTTTATAATCAGCTTGTCAGTTTCTATGAAGAAGTCAGCTTATATTCAGATATGTATTGTGTTGCTCCTGTAGACTAATTTAGGGAGTATTTCCATCTCCACAACATTGTCTTCTATTCCATAAATATAGGATATATTTTCATTTGCTTAGATCTCACTTAATTTCTTTAAAATGTTCTATAGTTTTCAGTATATAAATTTTGCATTTCTTTGTTAATTATAATGTTTTCTAAGTATTTTAATGTCTGATGTTATTGTGAATGAATTTCTTTCTTAATTTCATTTGCAGATTGTTCATTGCAAGTGTATAGAAATACAATCGATTTTGTACCTTGATAATGTATCTTTTAACCTTGCAGGATTCAACCTTATTGAATTTGAAAAGCTACGCCAGTTTTTATGGATTCCTTATATGAAATCATTTGAGGGGTGGGGGACATAGCAGCCTGAGGTTCTCTCCACTTACCTCTCCTGGCGTGAAATCACCATCTTATGAGTTGGGACAAGAACAATCAGGACCCTAGTAATCTTACCATGCCATACCCAAGGTAGCGAGGTAGAGGCTCTGCTTCATGAGGCTGGGAAGTAAAAGGGAGCTCCCACCTCTCAGCTATACTTACTTGGGACTTTGAAACTGGTAGGTAGGGTCAGGATGACAAATGCTGATGTCCTGCTTCCTCAGGAAATAATGCTCTGTGACTGTAAGCTGAAGGGAAGAGGGAACCCTGTGTTATTAGTTGCAGCAGTCTGAAGTGGAGTGTATGCCTCACTGAGCTCAGAGAGGGGCAGGAGGGAGTGATTTTTGTTCACATACCACAGACTCTAAACTTTCTTACTACATTTTCATAGATTTTCATAAATAGATATTTCTTTATGTGCTGTGTTCCTTTTGGATGTTTTCCTGAGATATATATCAGGAACATTATATGTAATTTTCACCAGTTTCATAGAACAGGTCAACAGAGATATGCATGCAGTCATGCCACTAGCTCTTTATTTTAAAATTAATAGACTATTTTTAAAGTAGTTTTATGTTTACATAAAAATGAGCAGAAAGTAAAGAGGTTTGCCATATACCCCCAAACCCCTGTAATCAATGCCTAAGCCCAACTAATTGTAATCCACAGACTTACACCAAAGGCAAACAGACTAGTGAGTTGACGCTATCAACCACGAGAGCCCTGCTTAATGTGTTCTTTCTTACAATACTTTGGTAGGTTGTACTCTTTTTCAAAATGTATTCATTCTCCTTCATTCACATGATTGTTCGGTATTGCCTTGGGCTCTTGACTTGCTTTGCTAATATAAGTTGATAATGACATACATCTTACATTTTAAATATGTTTCTATGATTTGACTTTTCCCCTTTGTTCCTCTGCCAACGCCATTTGAATGCTATATCTCAAGGAGACACTTGGTGTATAGTCTGGGTCTTTGAATAAATTATAAGTAAAACAGTATATGCAATTGACTCACAAATGCATTAGCAAGAAATTAATGTGTGTTGTTGAAAGCCACCGAAATTTTAGGACTTACACTATATAGCATAATTACAAAAATAACTGACTAATGCAAATATTATGTGTGTCACACATTTTCCTGACAAATAGATCAAGTGAGAACATTGATGTTACCACTTCTATTTATGTGGTAAATAGATACATACTATATG
>RJWJ010021101.1:0-28286 GCA_004363605.1 Indri indri | reverse complement strand
GCCTGGCTCATGAAAGCTCTTCCCAAGCTGTCCCCACCAGCTGGCTGGACGCACAGGCTCCTGTGGAGGGTGCTGGTGACCTTGGAGATGGGGCTGCCACACAGGAAAAGACCCCAGGTCCCTGAAACGCTGTGGGAAGGCCACCTTCCTAACTGCATCTGCCCTGATGTTTTCCAGGGACAACACCTTCTCCTTTGGCCACGGGGCAGCGTGTGTGGGGTCGGCGTCCTCTGTGGGGGGGGCGGGGGCGGTGCTGCAGTGGAGTGAGGCCCTGGGCTCCCCGCCCTGCAGGGGCAGCGTGCTCCCTTGCACAGTGAAGGGGCATCTCTTGCCCACCCCGAAGACAGCACAGCCTGCCTGCCGCGACACGCCTGCCCTCCACGCCCCCTCCGGCCAGCTCCTGGCCGCCTCGCTCCCTGCCTGGGGACTCTGATGCAGGCGGGCCATCGCCACCCTCTCTGCTCCTCGGTTGCTGTGGACTGTCCCTGTGCTTTGCTCATCAGCCGCCTTTCCTTTCCTTTTCTTGAAAGTCTAAGTAGCAGAGTCGGGCAGCAAAGAAAGAATCGTCTGGAAGCTGCCCGTTTCCTTCTCTTTGCACTGCCATTGGGATGACGTAATAATCTCCATTCCCCCCAAGACTGACAAGGGAGAGCCAGGACAGAGATGTTCTCACTGCTTCCAGGTAGAACTGGGGGCTGGAGCTGGGCTCGTGCTCTCTAACAACCGCGCTGGAGCTGCAGAGAAGGCACTGAGCTTCTTCCTCGTGAGACGACAGTGAATTCCGTGCTGTGGGAGCCATTGTCATTCTGCTCCTGCTCCGCAGCCAGCCCCGGCCCGCGCTGATGCAGAAACTGTGAGGACGGCGACTGAGGCCGGGCAGCAGCCCTGGAGGAAAAGTGAGGACAGGGCCTCTGAGCACGTGTGCAATGCAGGACGGAGGGGCAGGAAGTAAAACCGGAGCGTCGGGCAGGCTCTGCACTGTGCCGCCAGCTGGGAGTGGAGCCTCGTCCTGGACCCAAGAAGGCCATAAAGGGATCTGATGAGACTCGCAGTCCACGCTCTGATCTCAGACTTTCATCTGGAGGTGCCACATCTGCTTTCACAGGGAGAATGCACAGTGTGTGTGTGTGTGTGTGTGTGTGTGTGCAAATGAGTGTGTTTCTGGGTGGGTGCACATGTGTGTGCATGTCTGGGGAGCCATGGTGGCAGCTTTTGATACAGAATGTCCAGTCAGGAAGTAACTGTGGCAGTAAAGGAGAGAAATTACGAACAGCCAAACTAAGACAAGTAAGGATTGTCGGACCACTGTGGGACATAGCGTCGTGGAGGTACATAATCGAAGCCCGGCTACTGATTGGACGAGGGGCCCACACCATGGGCTGGGCCTGTTATGCACGACGATGGCACATGATGAGTAGGTACTGATCACACGAAAGAGAAAAGTAATTTTAATTTATATCAGTGATTTTATTAACAATTTACACTTCCAATTTTCTAATATCTGGGAGGGATAATAAAATTTATTATAATAATATGCTCATTGTCCTGTATGGTGCCACCCACTGAACCAGCAGAAGAGTTTGTAAAACAAGTGTAAATATAAAAATCGTTGAAATTCGCTGTATGCTACTTTAAGAAAATCTGTGTTTGTCTTCTTTTTATTATGATTTCACATCTGTATGATCACACATCTTGCCCGGCTTGAGCTCTGGGGCCGTGTCCTCTCTGTGAAAATCGCAGAACACTCATTTTCTCCTGGGCCTGGTACCTGCTGGGGCACCACTTGCCTCCGGGCTCCGCTGTTGCCTAACTAAAAGTGAGAAGTAGCTGCCCCTTGGTAATGGGTTTACTACGAGAACCATGTCCACATCCAGCAGGATGTTTCCTGTAACACCTCCGTGATTTAAGAAATCACTGATGTTTCCTCTACAAGTGCCATGCTGGGGCTGCATTTTGCGTTTTCCTCACCGTGTATTTCCTAACTTCTCCCGCCGGTGACATGAATTGACATCAGGACCAAGGTGCTCCTGGAGGGTGCTCCGAACCACGCTCTTCCTCTTCATAGTTCATTTTGTGAAATGTCTGAGCCAAGCCATCCTCACGTTCTACCGGGAAAACAGAAAACACCTCAACCAAAAGCTATTGCGATGGCTCTCCTCCCTCCCCCGTGAAGAGAATGCACCTTCCAAACGTGCTCTAACCGGTCCAGCTCTGTGCGCACAGCAAGGCCACACAGCTCTTAGCATGGGGAACTTTCCACCACCTACCTCCTGTGCACTGCAGTGTCACCATCCAATAATCACCAACTCAGGTCCACGTCTTCCCAGCCCCAGCCTGTCTACTGGGGTCATGCTTGATTCCAGAACAACCTTCCTGCTTTGTGCAGGCCCAGCCACTGCACCTTTCATTAAGAAAGAGCAAGTCACAAATGCAGGAGGTTTGCTCCAGAGGACTCAGGAGAGTAAACCCCAGATGTGAGTTAGCAGTTGACATTTGCAAATCTGGTGACATGAAAGTCCCAAAGCAAGGCCTTAGGCATCTGGAGGGGATGTGTTTATCATGCTGATGTGAACTGGGAATCCGGGAAGGGGAGAGTGCTTCCCATTGCTGTGAGGGGATTGGGTGCTGGCTGTGCCCGGTGCAACGATTAAGGTCTGTGTTCTGGAATTACAAGGGCCTATAATTACAGAGACAGGAAATTGAGAAGCTTGGAGGAGCAGACCCCAAGTGGGGAGCCTAAATGGGCTGGAAGGAGATATAGGATTGTAGTAGAACTGAGTATGTAGAAAAATAACAACCGCGGTTTGGGAGATGGTCTTGGAGGTGCTGGCCAAGTGCCTGACGCAGTGCGAAAACTGGCCTCAGCGAATGTGTCCTCTCAGCAACTGTCAACTCTTTGGGTAAACAAAGCCTCTAGCACCTAGAATTCAGCAGGGGAAGTGTGTCTCCTCTTCTCCCCACAGCCTTGCTACCAGATTTTGATATAACAAAAGAAAGTCTCGCTGTAAAGTTTGCAAATCATAGTCACATTTTGGCACAAGCGTGCAAATCCACTCGTTCAATCTGCTCTGAAAGCCGAGGAAAAGTTCCCACCTGTGTCTCTAGGGTCTCCCGCCATCGCCTGGTGTGCAAGCTTGGCCTGGGGATGGCCCAGGGATGCTCTGGTGGCAGGGCCAGCTACATTGCTCTTGGAGTCAGAAGAGAGGACAGAGTCCTGGAGGGGTTGGGGGACAAGGGACCAGCCTGGCTTCAGGCCTTGGGAGCCTTGGTGGTGACATGAGGTGATGAGCTGCCAAATCTGCATATGAGAGATGTCATGAGGGTGTGGGGAGTGAACGAGGATGAAGGCAAAAGTGAGTCTGGGCAGAGACAAGGACGAGCCATCACATAAAAATCCAAGAAGAGCCAAAGCTGGTCATTTAGGGCAGCGAGCGGGTGTGAGCAGCAAGGGGCCGGAAAGGCACAGGAAAGAGCAGGGGCCACAGGAGCGAGAGTGCGCGGACCTGGGCGGGGCCTCAGGCTCAGGGCTCAGGGCAGGAGAAGCAGGGGGCTGGGGAAGCCTTGTGCTCCGGGTGGGTCCCCAAGCCGGGGGTGCAGGCAGCCTCCTCTCTCACTCAGCTAAGCATGGTACGAATAAACTATTTGTTTTCAATGAGAAGATAAATCACAGCAAATTGTAATTTCACTGGAAATACACACACATAAACTGCCAGCCATCTACTATTGTATTTTCTTATGATTTGGGAGTGCATAGTCTCTGATTGTCTTCTTAAATGACAATGATTTCCTGGTATACTTTCTATGGTAAAACTGGAAAGATAGTTTAGTCTTTAACTTGCTCATTTAAAATTTATTTATTTTTATAATTGAACATGGAAATACATAGGACACGTGGAAGTTCTTGCCATGTGTGGCATTGGTATGGATTTGTGCCCTGCAAACACAGGGCTCTTGATAAATTCTATTTCCTGAGATTTCCACTGTAAGTGGAAAAAAAAAAAGAAAACCTATTGATCTATCTCAAAATATCGGTGTTGCTTTACTAGTACATTTCCAACAGGAGAGAACACCCATTTTGATGAGGAAATCTGCTCACGGTTTTGCACATCTGAGCCCTGGAAGACGTCTCCACAGAGTAGCCTCCAGTGCCACGTATTTTAAATCTCTTTCCTCCTCCTTTTCCCACAGGCTTTGGTGCCAGCACTTACAGGACGTGTTCCCGTCGCTGGACCTCTGCCTAGCCCTTTGCACGTGTCTTACGCATCATGGTAGGGGCAGCTCACAGTAACTGGATTATGCAAGGAGGTGACTGGGAACCATTTGCTATTTCAGGTTGGATTGCAGGCTAGAGGCATCCCTAAAGCAGCTCCACTTTCTGAGATTCCTAAATCGTCCACGGCCATTTAATACCCCAGCCATGAGTGGGTGGCGGGCCAGGGTAGGCAGACTGTGAGTGACCCCGACAGTTACATTTTCACATTGGTCAATGCCACCAAAACATAGGACCACATAAGCACCTTGCAAAGCCACCGCAGCGGTCTGTGGGCCAGCAGGGGTCGGGGGAACCACGCTGTACCTCCATTGACTTCACCATGCACCGATCCTGATTCCCAGAAACTGACTCGGTGCCTTGCCAGTACTAGTCAGTCTCAACAGTGATTTCTTGGGCACATTGACAGGGTAGATGACAAGGACTTTAGAGGAAGACAATGCCCACTCCAGGCAAAAGCCTTCACTGTGTTTCCTGCTAGGACATCTGTGAGTTTCCAAAGCTGCAGGTCATTCAGTGTGACTGTGTCATGCTGGCAGAAGGGTCACTCATGAGGAAGCTCCATGGCCAGGTGCTGACCTGTAGGTGAGGGAGCGAGAGGCGCCCAGGGGACAGATGCAGAAAACCAGACTCTTCCTTGGCCAGCTGCTGGCCTGAACAGAGTGCGTCCTGGGCACCCTGTAGCACTTATGTAAAAAAAGTCACCTAGGCACTATATATCATTCTTAAAAATAGAACGTAAAAAGAATCTTAAGTCAAAGAAATTACTTTTAACCAGCAGTAAGCCATGGAGGCAGGCCGTCAGTCTATGTATGAACTGTGAAGACACACCAAGGGGCACTGGACAGAATGAGCTGAATGGCCCTAAATGTAGATAAGATGCTCACGCATAACACACACTCCCCAACATTTTTTATCAACTTTTATTTTTATTTACTTATTTTATGTGAAAGGTGGGAAACCTGCATTTTGCTCCATTTTAACAGCATGGGTCTAGGTTTTATGATAGCATGTTGCTCTGTGCATGGGACCTGAACTGCTCTCTGATTGTGTTAGGTCACAGACTCTCTGCTTCAATGTTGTTAATGCCTAGAGATGATATTACACATATTTTACCTTTTGTATTGTGGTGGCTGAAAAATTCCAGCCACAAAGATGTGGTTAGAAGATGAAATTTTTCCCAACTAAAACCAGGTGCATATATACGACCCAGAACATTTCCGTAGAGACCAAATGCTTAAACTCTCACCAATAAACTTAGCAGTAGGAGGCACCAACAAGAGGCCCAGTTCACTAACAAAATAGAACTTATCATGTGGGACAGGCATGGTTTAATTGAAATGATCTGTGGTTGGCAATTGCATTTCCAGAATAAATTAATAACCACCTTCGTAAGGCTACATATTGCAGCTCCAGTTCTGAAACAATAGATCCAGGACAGCCATACTCATTTGGGATGAACTAATCCTTTTCTGAAAAAGAAACTAAAAGAAATTATGTATAACAGATTTATAACTATCCTGGGGACACACAGTATACTTCCAAATGCACTGAATCACGTCTTCCAACCTACAACCCACGCTGCAGACGGTGCAATATTCTACTGAAACCCTTCCTCACAGGAGAACTCGGGTGGAAGAGACCAACTTTTAAAAAGATGACAGCAGTGGATAAAAGTACTATAGAGCAGATGGCATTGAGTCAGTGGAAAAATAGTTTGTTTTTATTTCCCTGGGGAGACCTAATTTAAATGAGATTATTTAGAGGGAAATAAAGAAAGAAATATATACACATACACACACTACTGGACTGACAATGGCGGATGCTGCCTTTGAACACATTACCACTGATAATCATATTTTTTAACGGGACAGAAATTTGAGACTTTCCAAATGAGAGCAGTGAAAATAATTGAAAGATCAGAAAATTGGTGTAATGAATGAAGGCAAACTGAATTATGATGGCTGAGCTGAGAGGGGGGAAGTCAGATTGAGTTGACTATTTTGAGGAGAAGGCCTGGTGAACTCCAGATTGAGAGGCAAAGAGGAAATGAAGGAACAATTACAATAAAGAAGAAACAACGGGTATTAGAACAGAAAAGGCTCCAAAATCACATTAGAATCCTTGGGGCTAAGTCCCAGAAATCTGTTTTTATTTTTATTTTTTTAAAATTGTATTTGCTTAAGAATGTTCTGCATACCCCTGTATAAGATCAGATATAATTTAACAAATGCTTTTACCTGGGCTAGAAATAATTTTATTGATTTCCTAATTTTTTTTTCAGACTATTATGGTGGTACAAATGTTTTGGTCACATAGATTGCTTTTGTACTGCTTGAGTCAAAGTTATAAGTGTGCCCATCACCCAGATAGTGCACATTATACCTGTTAGGTATGATTTCAGCCATCCCCTCCTCCCACCTCCCAGCTGCACGATTGAGTTTTACCTCCCTCTGTGCACATGTCTGCTCATCGGTTAGTTCCATGAGTACATGTGGTGTTTTTATTTCCATTACTGTAATATCTCACTTAGGAGGATGGTCTCTAGTTCCACCCAGATTGTTGCAAAAGGTATTAATTCATTTTTTATGACTGAGTAGTACTCTGTGGTATACATATAGCACATTTTATTAATCTACTCATGAATTGATGGGCACTTGTGTTGATTCTACATCTTTGTGAGTGTGAATTGTGCTTCAGTAAACATTCTAGTACGAGTGTCTTTTTGATAAAATGACTTTTTTTCCTTTGGGTAAGTACCCAGTAGTGGGATTGCTGGATAAAATGGTAGGTTTACTTTTAGTTCTTTAAGGACTCTCCATACTATTTTCCATAGAGGTTGTACTAGTTTGAAGTCCCACCCACCAGCAGTGTATGAGTGTTCCTTTCTCTCTGTATCCACGCCAGCATCTATTGCTTTGGGACTTTTTGATAAAAGCCATTTTCATTGGGGTTAGGTAATATCTCATTGTGGTTTTGGTTTGCATTTCCCTGATGATTAGAAATGTTGAACATTTTTTCATGTGTTTATTGGCCATTAGTCTATCTTCTTTTGAAAATTTGTGTTCATGTCTTTTGCCCACTTTTTAATGGGGTTGTTTGATTTTTTCTTGCTGATTTGCTTGAGTTCTTTGTAGATTCTGGTTATTGGCCCTTTATCGGATGTATAGCACGCAAATATTTTCTCCTGCAGGTTGTCTGTTCACTCTCTTAATTGTTTCCTTGGCTGTGCAGAAGCTTTTTAATTTAATCAAGTCCCATTTATTTATTTTTGTTGTTGCCATGATGGTTCTTGGGGACTTCATAATTCCTTGACTAGGTGATATCTACTACAATTTTTCCAATATTTTCTGTTTTTAAAAATTCTTAGTGAGTTCAATTGATCCTCAAAACAGAAGGTCATGAGTCACTCCATCTCCTCCTATTGTAAAAAAAGGAGTTAAAAGAAGGAAAAAAAGCATTCTGACTTCATGTTTAATGCAAAATTAGGGAATTCTGCTATGCTGACTCTGTAAGCTCGTTTCTAAACATCTCAAAGAAGATTTCCTTCCCTGTCTTTTACACGGTGAGGATCAGGGCGCCATGTTAGGATTCATGCTTAACGTAAATCAGAGGATCTGTGCAACCCACTTAGTCAAGGAAGGGTAGCCCAGGAATGGTGCTTTATTGCAACCAGGAAGACTGTGTACTCTTTATTTCCCTGGGGACTTGGGTTTGTGCTTTTATTGTTCTCTTTAGATAGCTCTCAACTCAACAAGAAGAGCCTTCATTACATGGGACAGATTTTATTTGGCAAAATGCACCCCTGTTATCAAACAGAGCACTTGGGAAGCACCTACTTTCGCATAATGGAGTGCTTGGCACTGAGATTCCACATGCAATCGCTGGAATGGTCAGTGTGTTTGTTATACCTCCCTGGACTCGTGTCACATTTTGAAATTGCATTCTGAAGAATTATACAATCATGATTCTTGTCTTAATACATATTAGTTTCAATTGCTAACATTGTAAAGATGCTCTTCATTTGCCTCTGTGGGTTTAAAAAGGTGGAGAGCTAGGGGAAACACTTGGAAGTCAGCCCGTTCACTCAGTTGATAATGACTGGATGAGAAACATGCACAGAATGCTCTGTACCCCCAGAACTACAGACAAAACAAGGGCGAGCAGGAGAAACTGGCTCCACTTTGCAAGTTGATGGTTGTGTTAAAATAAAGCATGATTGAGTTCTGAAATCTATCAGCAAATCACTTTCTGCCTATTTGCTGTTCTTGCCTGTTGGCCTAGGTTGCCATTAGCTCACCCTAAATCTGGTTTGGACTTATCTCTCTCTCTGCCAAATGCTTAGAAATCTTGAGCAAGTCACCTACATCTCTGATTCCTGATTTTCTCAACATTAAAGTGAGAATAGTAATACCTACACCAAAGAGTAGTTGTAGGAATAAAATGAGTCCAATGTATAACTCTCAATAAATGTTGGTTTCATCATTTTTCAAAGCATGGGATATCTGACTCACTAAAGGACTTCACCTCTGAAGCAGTGATATGACTAGTAGTCTTTTACGTAGTGTGGGAGTCAATGCCCACTTAGCCAACGTCAAGCATTTTTTAAAGTTAGGTGAAGAATTAAGTCCAGAGCCCTATTACATGTTGGTGCTTAGGACTTGTACCCCTAACCCTTACTCACCTCTGCCATTTGATTGTTAAATCCTGAGAAAGAGTCAAGATGGAATGTAAAATGTGTTGGAAAGAAGATGTTAGCAACTGCTAGAGAGCAAATTCTTTGGCTATGGTGACCAAATCTTCAAGGAGTCACCAGGAAGCAGTGGCAGGCCCAGCCGTCCTTCCATCCGTAGCTCCTGCAGTGTTGTGGGAACCACTTGGGCCCTGAGACTAGAGAGCATCCTGGGGAGATGGGGCTGGCGCACCTGAGTTTCTCCGGTGGCACCTGTCCCTGGGCCCATGGGTGCCTCAGGATGGATCCCGTCCCTCTATGTCCCTTCTTTTCCGGAATCTTTTGGCTGTCCCCCTGAACCCCTCCCCTCTGCATGGCTTCCGCCTGTTCTTCTAGGGGATTTTTCCCCATGGAAGAAAACGTTAGCTACAAAATTTCTACGTCATCCTCTTGGTCCCTGGGATTCATACCAACTTTCTTGAATTTCCTGGCCGTTCAATGCTCACAGGTATGAGGGAAAGAAATAGGGTCAAAATTGAAACAAATGACATGAAAACACGGGGACAGTTGTGAGACCTCTCCTAAATTTTACAAACTGGGTTGTTAACTAAGGTGTTCTTTGGAATATAAGTAGACTCAGGACTCATGTCCCTGGCTCTGTTGTCAGCAGAGTTGAAAAGGGAAAACTTCCTTCCTTGGAGAGATGAACCCTGGCCTGCCCCTGCGTTCTGTTTGTTTCTCTTCACCGCATCCTTGCTCCTTCCTGGGCGGGACTCTCTTCCCTCTCCCTGTGCTGCTCCCTCCTCTTGGGGCAGGAGGTTGGACAACACGAAGGGGAAGAGCTATTTATTCATATCCCAAGTAAAATTCCAGTAAGACATCTCTCTAGGAATCCCATCTTTCATATAAGAAAACATCCCTGTAACACCCATAAAATATGTTATAGATCAAACAACTAAATCTAAAATTACACAGATATATAAATCTTTGTTGATAAAAGCTACCCTTCATGGAGAATTTGAGTTATCTCTAGATAATTTCAGCTCTCTGTTTAGCAGGGACGATGCAGGCCATTTGTATGGGTATTTAAAATCGTAATCATTATCTAATCTTTTCTACAAATGTGCATAGTATGTACCTGGCCAACTCAATGTCAAATAATACTTGTATTTCTTCAGATTTCCATATTAATCTTTCAAGTATATATTTTAATTACATCAAATTAAATTAAATTTTAAATCTGAAAGCCATAAGACAAAAAATGTACAATAAATCTTAATACAGTCAGAGACTTCTCCACTAGATACCAATTTATCAATCTGTAACAAAATTCCCCAAACCTTGATAAACAATTTGGGTCCCTGTTCAAGTGGAATGTCGACTATGCGATGAAAAGGTAGAGCTGTGACCTTCAGGGATGTTCTGGTTAAAGAAGACAGAACTTTCCAAGCTGTGTGCTGGCCCCGAGGGACCCCTAGAGCCCTGGGTTCCCAAGGGCACAGACTGAAAGCCACAGGCCGACAAAATTTGAGCTGTGAGGTGGTTAAACGTGACCGTGCTCTGAGCTGCGACAGCCTTCAGCAGGGAACGCCAGCACCATGGGCCGCCCGGCGGGGAGCCGTTTCCTTCTGTGTCCTAACAGGAAGGACCCCGTCCAACGTGGAGGCCTGGACTTGGTCCCTCTTCTGTAGCGTGTGGTACGTGGCGGGAGTCCCGCTGCTGCTTCCCCTTTGGGCAGCACGTGGCCTCCGCACTGCCATAAGCTACGGCCATTTCTCATTGCTTATCTTGGCGGACGGCTTTGCGTGTATGATGTTTATTGCACTTTATTATCACTCACCCGCACCGGCTTTGGGGGCACTCCTCCTTTCCGGTTCTTCTAGGACGTCACTATGTCTTCTGTCTCATCAGGATTCTCCTCCTCTGGTCTCTCTCTGTGGACAGTGGTCACCCTGAGAGCTCCATGCTCGGGCCGCAGCAGGCCTCTGCTGCTCCCTACGCAAAATCTTACCTGGAGGAACAAAAGGCTTCTTGAGGTTTCCTTTCTTCTAGACCCATCACACACACACACACACACACACACACACACACACACACACACACGTGCGTGGTGCACACACACATATGTGCATCTTTCATGCCATGGGCTCTCCCTGGACCATTAGACACACACTTGCAACTGCCTGCTGGACACTGCACTTTCAGGCTCTGAAGGCCTGGTGGCAGCAAGAGCTCATCCTGTCCTGGTTTCAGATGACGGACACCCTTTGTAGCACCACTTCCCTACATATTCTCACTCACTCCTGATTGGTGAGTTTGGGTGATAAACATAGATAACTTTGGGCTTCAGCTCTTCAGAGCTCTCCCGTGGGGCTCACGTGTGTGCAGAGATGCTGGGTTCTCATCTCCTGTGTGGGCCACGCAAAGCAGGTGCACACGAGCCCACTGAGCATGCTCCTGAGCCCCAAGCCCATCTTCCCATGGAGCTCGTACCGGTAACCAGTCTCATGCATGTCCCACTGACTGACACCCCCATTTAGTTCTCAGTTGATTTAAAGCTCAAGTAGGAAAGAGAGATTTTATTTATTGGGATCCTAAATCCCCAACAATAATTCACACTCCAAATAATAGAGACCAGGCACGTCCTTCTTCTCCCAAGTCCGTCCCCCCTGCCATGGCTCACCCACATCAGAAACCCAGAGTCGACTTCGACATTCTTCTCCTGTGCTCTCCACCTCTAATGGGTCTCTAGCTTCCATGCTATTTTTTTTTTAATTTCAGAGTATTACAGGGGTTCAAACTCTTTGGTTACATGAATTGCCTTTGCCCCACCCGACAAGCGTGCATCCTTCTCTTAGTATTCCTCTGGCCTTCTCACTGCTGGTTTCCATTACTAGCACCTGGGTGTGGAGCCTACCCCGCCCGGCCACTGCAGTCACCTCCACTCCCTGTCCCGAGCCTCTCCTTCCATCCCTGTTCCCGGATGCATCCCCCATGGGAGCCACAGGCATCTCCCACGATGCGGGTGAGCTGAGCCCCCTTAGATGCTCTGGCGTTTCTTCCATATACTCTGCTCAGATTTCTTGTTTGTCTAAAACATGACTTTAACACTTCCCTGGTAGAAAACTGGATCCACCTCTGTCTTCACTCACTCCCTTAAACCCAGCTCTTTGCTGTTCAACCCCTTGCTCTGCAGCACCTCACCCAGGACAGCGGGCTCTGGGGGCTCCTGCAGAGAATGAGGCCTTTACAGGGTGCCCGTGGCCACGAGCAGAGAGGGGTCCTTATGGTCATCATGTCGGGTGCAACATCATCTTGGTGCCTGGCAAGGGTGACAAACCTTTTAAGCAAGTGTCCTTTGTCCTGGACTGAACTGATGATGGACAGACTGTTCCAGTAAAAGAGAACAGTCAGGACAAGGCGGCAGACAGCAGCCACTCCCGCTGAATCAGACAGCAAGCACTTTGCAAAGTCTGTTAATGAGAGCAAGAAGGAGACCCTCCATGGCAATCGATCAATCCTTAAGTGCCATGCTGAGAGCGTTCTGAGGAACTGAAAATGCATATGTGAAAACTCTCATAGGGAACAAAGAGTGAATCGAGGAAACAAGACAATGTAACTCAGATAGGGAGAAACACAACGTGCGCACAGAAAAGGGGACACAGATCTGGAAGGGTGGATGTGCAGCCCACACAGAGAGTCCACATGGTCCACAGAATGGCGAGTGCCAGAACTCGGTGCGAGCCATGGTCGCTGAGTTGCCTGTGCTCGCGTTTGCACGTGGTAACGGACATGCAGTTCTCAGGGCAGAGTGTGGGCTGCGTTATTCCCAGGAGCTTTGGCCTTTTCATATATTCCTGGTTTAAAAAAACAAAAACACATACAAAAAGAGTCTAGAAATTATTATCTGGAAACACTCGATGGACCTTGCCAGCAGGAAACCCAGCCTGGTACTCCAGAAGCTTCCGCCAGGTCTCGGGAACAGGGACGCCACCCACCTCTCCTCTGCTGCTCCGCATGTGGCGGGGTCACCTGAGCCCTTATTCCCTCTAATTCTTTCATGTCCCTCTACTTAAGGACACAAACCTTTTGTGATGTCTTGGAAAATACCGTTCCTTGTCCTGGCCGAGTTTCTGACCCTGTCCAACTAGTGATCAACAATAAGCTAATTTAAACCCAACTCCTCCTCCTTGTGGTGTGCAGTCCCCAATTAACCCTTAGACCCAACAGGAATTTATTTTCAATACTTTTTCTTGAATTTAGTTATTCTTTCTCAAAAATAACTGGTGTCTCTCTTCTCTTGCTTACTCTTGGGTAAAAGGGTTAATAATGAAAATTGCCCTGGGATGCCTGCCTTAACTGTAAATTTGAGCTACTGTCATGCTAAAGTAATGTGTATATTTGCTTCTTGTCTTTCCTCACGCCATGCTTGTCACTCTTCCTCGCTGCGTGGAAACATCCCCAAGAACACTGACGACCGCGTTCCCAGTCTTAAGGCTAATGTTGGGCCATCACAGCCAGAGTGACCTGTGGAAGTGCCCGAGTCTCTCACCCAGAAGGGTCCATGCACGCAGCGAGCACAGCACGGAGCGTTCCCGTGGACATTGGCTGGAGGAACGAGCCAGGGAACTGAACTTTCCAAGGGACAAGGGAGTGGGAGGCACAGCTGTGATGTATCTGAAGTGGCCC
Organism: Indri indri; assembly: GCA_004363605.1. Lineage (NCBI taxonomy): Eukaryota > Metazoa > Chordata > Mammalia > Primates > Indriidae > Indri > Indri indri. Next base: position 14,655 of record RJWJ010021101.1, on the reverse strand, counting down.
TTGACACATGGGCTTATTAAATTAAAATTATTGGCACAGCAACACGGGCAAATGTCATGCCTCGACTATGAATCAGGGACTCATACCCTGACTTATTCATGCATCAAGCCCTGCCTTTCCGAGGTGACAGTTATATTGTCCCGTTGAACTCTGGCTCCTCTGTGACATTAGCAGGATGCCCTCTAGCTTGCACCCTGGAGATGTATCCCACTCGCTGCACTGAATGCCTCGTGACGTTGCTTTTCTTTGCTGGCATCTCCATTTGCGTTAAAAAGTTTGCCAGAATGCAATCGCCTCACTCCCTTCAGAGCAGTTAATATTTCATACGGATTTCTTAAAAGTTTCTTCTGCAGCTCTGTCAGAAGTGAGACATTGATGTACTAAAGAATTCCTAGTGCACATGATCAAAGGCCCTGGGAAGATATTGGGAAGTCAATGAGTAACGGCATCAATTTAAAGTGCCAGCCGTCAAACCATCACAGATAAGTCCCTGCCCCACAGCATTTTATGGTTACGAATCAGCTGGACACCGCAGGCAGGCAGAGCCGTTCTCAGCCAGGCTCCAGGAGCCTCTTTAAACATCTTAAACCTACAGTGACTGGTCTGCAGCTTGTGTCTGGAAGATTCTCCGCACAGTGTGGACTGAACAGACACTGCTACAACCAGGACTCGGACACGTCCCCACTCAGGACCGCTGAGCAGCACAGTGGCAGGGGCCCGAGCTGCCTCCTAGTTGTCACATTCATGCGCATGTTGCCCTGTTGCCCCATGACCCAAACGTCCTTCCAGCCTGGCCCTCCAGCCCAGGTCTTCCCAGGGACCACCTCTTTTTGTCTCAGTGTCTCTCAATTCGCATTTCCTTTCTGAGCTTTGCTCCAGAAAACACTGTCTCTTTCTTTGTCTGCATCTAGCATGGTATCGCTGTCTCCTGTCTTCACGTCGTGCTGCAGACGTTTAACCCTGTGGCTGTCTCCCCACAGACCGTGAGTGTCTGCAGGACCGGGCGCGTGGTGTTCCAACAGCCTCCCCTTCACCCCACGGGGGAGGGAGGGAGTCCCGGCCCCAGGTTAGGGAGATGATGGTCAGACACACAACACATGGCCCTGGACAGACACAACTGGCAGCAGTTTGCAAGTCACAGAGACTCACATCCTCCGGGGTGGAAAACGCTGTGTTCCATACAGAGCCACACGGAGCTGTGCTCGGGAACAGAGTAAAGAACCAGGGCTGTGGAGGGCTGGCTTTGTAGTAACAGGAGGGTGGGGTGACCCCAGGGTTCTTAGGGAAGATGCAATTGGCTTTGAATAATCTCATGGGCTGGCAGGAGCTGAAGCAGGCACTGTACCTGGGCCCTTGATGAGGGAGCATCTGGCGAGGTGAGCGTGTCCACGGGAGTAGACTGGGAGGAGAACCTGCGGCCAGGCCGTTCTAGACTCTCCTGGTGTCAGCAGATGCTAAGGCAGCTCATGATGCTGGGCCTGGACTTTAGGTCTCACAGCACAGCAGGTGGTCCCTTAGCGACTGTGAATGGGTGGTGAACGTGGCTGTATTTGTAGTGCTATTTGCATAATTAACATCCTTGTCGGGAAGTCTGCGAAGCTCGGAGTGTTTGTGTCATTTGTTTGCCCTCCCTTGTCATGTTACTCCGAGTTATAGCAGAAAGGTTAGGAAGATCTCATCTCTGGCATGCCGAGGACTCTCACATCGGGGGGAACTCCCTGTGGCGCATGATGGGCCAAGTGTTTTGCAGAGTGGGGTGGATGTCTGGATGTCAACAGCTGCTTTTGTCCTTTCCCTATATTAGTTTTCTGGATATTTCAACACTTTAAAGTTGTCGCAAGAAAATAGAACTTCCTTTAGCTCTAATCATGTGCTAGCTGTGCTAGAGCATTTCCGGGCAGAGTGGAGAAGGCTGTGAGTGCCGCCCTGGACGGGGCACCATCTGGGCGGGTCTGTCTGGGGCTGCAGGGCACTGGCTGGCTCGTGTCCCTCCGGAGTCCAGCCCGGGCCCTGTCACCTTTCTCTTTCAGACCTTGCACAAGAGACATGACCTGTCTCAGTTTTTGTACCAGTAAAATGGGAGTGACAATTCCCCCCTTGTCTCTTGTCCCTAGGTACCTCTGGGAATACAATGCGAAATGAAATAAAGCACTAGGGTAGGGCCAGCTCGTGCCAAGTCGGCAGCCCGCAGAGGCTGCTGTGTCCGTGTGGGCAGTGCGTGAACAGTGCACTCCAAAGATTCATGCACAACCAGAACCTCGGAACGTTACCTTACTTAGAAATAGGGTCTTTGTAGATGGAATTGAGGTAAGCATCGAGGTAAATCATACTGGGTCAGGGTGGGCCCAAATCCAGTGAGAGCATCCTTCTAAGAGACAGATTTGGACACAGGCAGACACAGGAAAGAGGGGAAGGCCACCTAGAGATGGAGGAAGAGGTCGGAGAGATGTGGCCACAAGCCAAGGGATGCTGGAGCCACCAAAAACTGGAGGAGTTGAGAAAAGATCCTCCCCCGGAGCCTTCAGAGAGAACAAGGCCCATCAACACTTTGACCTCAGACCTCCGCCCCCCAGAACTCGGAGGGAACGCATTTCTGTTGTTTTAAGCTGTCAATTTTGTGGCAATTTCTTAGGAAACTGCCAGAGTATAATATAATATACCCAGGGAACAAATCAAAGACCAAGCCCTCCCAGGGAATGTGTTCTAGGGACAGAACCAGTCTGCGGTGATGCATGACCATCCAACGAAGAGTCGTTAGGTGCCTATCACGTGCCAGGCACGACTGTGTTAAACCATGAACGAAACCAGTCAAACCCGGCCTCTCCAGCTCACAGAACTGCCGCCTGCTGCTAAGCCGTTTGCACAGGTCGCTGACGCCGGGCAGCATCACCTGGACGACCAGCAGCCGCCCTGGCACAGGCCGCAGCTGCTGGAATCTGGCCCGTGTGTGCGCCCCGTGAGGACGGCAGCCCCTCGCAGACCCGGGCAGGCACAGGGGGACATTCCTGGTGCAGCTGCTGCTGTCCAGCCACGTCTGGGATGAGCCCCTCAACTTCTCTCCTCCCCGCCCCCTGCCCGTGGAGAGGCCCCTGCCCCAGGACGAAGGGAGGACTGTGTGTTAAGCACTCAGGACCTCTCTTGTGGGCTCCAGCTGGAGGCTGCTGCCCCTGTCCTTGCTGTCACCTCCTGCTTAATGAGACACCACCCCAGACGGTGGAGGGTTGGTTGATTCTCCACACCGCCCCGGTGGCGGCACAGTCCGGGGAAGACGTTTCCAGGCTCACGTTACTCTCCAGAGACCTGATGCAAAGGAGTGGTGCTCCTCTTTTATTTCTTCCCAAACCACAGTGTCACTTCTGTTAAACTGCAAGAAAGCTTCGTCTTTAAAATATAATAAAACCAATTTTAATGAAGACTTTATTCCAAAGAATATCAGGATAGGAGACCAGACATTGCGGACACTTTCCAGACACAGGGGCACACGGTGGGCTTACTGGGCAGCTATCGACCTGTTCCCCTTTGTACCCGCCCACGTCCACATTCGCACTCGTCTACACTCGCGTGCATAACAGAGGCCCCAGCCTGGGAGGGGCCCCAGGCGCGGACTGAAGATTTCCCGCATCCCCGCATCCTCTTTCCAGCTACGGTCCTCTGCTGCCCTCTGGTGGCCGTTCCTGGAACCGCGTGGATGGGACGCCCCGTGCACCCGGGCAAGAGGGCTTTTGCAGGGCTGGCTGGACCTTCCTGCCCCTCTGCCCCGGGTGTGGGCGGATCTTAATGTTCGCCCTCAAGTTCGGGAGACCAACTTTCCTGGTCTCCCCAGAACTCAGTGGGGGCTCCTGGGACGCAGGGCCTTCAGTACTAAAATCAGGCCAGTCTTGGACAAGCAAGAGTCAGTCCTCTAACGATCCCAGGGGCCCAAGTCAGAGGAGCAGCGGTACTTGGAAATGAAGTGTTGCCGCTGCTGCCGGGATTGCCTGTGCAGGCTCAATCTCCCTCCCATCTCTCAGCGTCTACTAGAACATGCAGACATCTGCAGGTCGTTGCAATTAATTGGAGGCGGCTGGTAGGTGCCTGCCCCCATGACGCCTGTGAGTTCCATGTTGTTCCAGGAGGCCAGGCTGGTACAGTCCTCCCCATGCTGTTTGCTCCCCCCAGCTGGGGTGCCCGGCTGGTCTCCTCTGCAGGACGACTCCAGCTCGGCCTCCCACAGGAGGCTCCATCCGCAGCCTCTCTCAGCCCTGAGCTCGTCGTCTGTCCCGCATTCGCTCCGGCCAGCACCTGAGATGACGACTTGATGATGTGCATGTCTCCAGCAAGGTCACCTGACCCAGTAGCCACCTAAGGGGGAAACCCGGCCTTCCAGCAGGCCTCCTGGCCACCACCTTAGCTGCACCGACCCCTCCCGTCAGCTCGGAAGCACAGCTGTGGCCCTGGCCCCGCTGCTCCTTCTGGTTTCAGAGGTGGGGCAGCTGGATGCTCGGGGGCTGGTTTCTGGCCAGTGACTCGGTCCCAGGAGACCTTAGGGCCAGTGCTTCACCTGACTCCGCAAGGGGCTCAGCAAGACACCCTCCTTCCCCCAGCAACCGGGTGAGGCTGCTGCAAGGGTGGCTGAGACAGTGCCACACCTGGAGATCTGATGAGTAGCACCTGCTCAGTGCCAGCCGTGGGCCTGTCCCCACCAGGGCACTTACCCTCAGGGTACAGAGCCTGAACCCCCACACCTGACCTGCTGTGTGCATTGGGCTACCTCCACCTGCCAGGCATCACGTAGAAACAGGGCTGATCCACGGCCCTTTCAAACCTTGCAAAAAGGATAGAAGTTTACTTGATGAGAATGTTGAGGAATGAGACAGGATAAACTGCTTTGATAGAGTTCAGATTCTCTATCAGCGAAATGTTCGTGCACGCCACTTCGTTTATATTTCGCCAGCAACCTGCCACCTTCTGTCTGGAATCCACTGAGGGGCCGACGGATGACATGTGGATGAAATGTGACTCCCCCCGGGGGGCCAGTTTCTAGGAGAGGGGAGTCTGGCACCGTTCTCCATCAAACGACACAATTCCTGCACCAGGAGGAGGGTTAACCTTTTCATCTGCTCCTTAAGTTTGATGTGTGCACATTTTTAAGGGTGAAAGACAATGGAGGCCCAGCTTTCCTGCCATCGGTGTTTGTGAGAAAGAGCTGGGAAGCCCCAGGGCTAGGAAGGCCTGGCTGGACGTTTCTTTGCACAAAGCAAGGTGCCAGGAATGCAGCCGATGGCTTTGTTAGCTGCTGGTCTGACCCCCCGTAGAGAACAGAAACCTCCTTAGCCAAGAATTCTTTGTCTTGATGCTATAACAACCCCGAAAGAAGGGCAGCTTAATAGCATCAGTAATTGCAGCAGGGAGCAGAGGCGGGGAGGTGTGGGCCATTTCTTCTAAAGTAAAACAATAATTTCAAAGCTCCTTTTCCAAATAGAAACTTTTTTATTAAAAAAGAAAAAAGAGTAAGTAAATATTTACACATGTGAAGTTAAAGATAAAAAAAAAATGTGCTCTTGCCCAAATGTGAACTGCTGACTTTTGGTAAGCAGGTCAAGGCTGCGGGCAGTTGCCGGGGAGACGCCTCCAGCATCGGCCGTGCTGGCTCTACGCGGCAGGACACTCGCCACGCCACGCCTGGGACCTCCACATGCACGGATTTCCTAAAACAAAGCAAGAGAAAAAGAGCAAAAATTTCGAGTCAGTTAATACAAACAGCGAACAGCATACTTTGGCTAAGGGGAGGGGAACTAATGTCTGTAAATATTACTGACACCCAGGCAACAGCAATTTCTAAAAGCCCTCAGTAAGGCAGCAACCCACTCACCAGGGGAGCCCTCGTGACTCGAGCTCTTCCCAGAAGGCCCCACTCTTAATCCCACCACACGGGGATTGGGTTTCAATACATGGATTTTGGGGGACACACTCCGACCACCCCAGCAGCATGAGGAGGTTGGTCGGGGGAGGGCAGGGAAGGCCGCGCCCGGCTGCTGGGTAGAGTGGGAGGAGCCCAGGAGGTGACGGGAACCTCAGACCAAGGTGTTGGGGGTGAGAGTGCCGCTCCGGATTTGGGGGGTGAAAGGTGGCTAGAAACAGGACAGGAATCAGGAGAAGGAAGCTTCGAGAAAGCCTAGTTCTCTCTGACCTTTGGCAGTGTTGGTCGTGTGTGTGTGTGTGTGTGTGTGTGTGTGTGTGTGTTAGGGACAGAGAAACAAGTGAGAGGAAATGGAAATCAGAAATACAGAAAGGGGAAAGCAGCTACAGAAAAGCAATAAAGGGAAATGGTTGCAGAAAAATACAAAGAGAGAACAATTATTTCAGCCTTAAAGAATGGGGTAATAGGCCATGCCACACTGACTACCAGGGAAGGGAAAAGTGCTGTAAATGTTACTGGAACATAACCTTTAAGTCACGTTCATACCTGGAAAGAATTCAGTCCCCCAGACAGTGACGTATAGTAACGAATAGTTATAAATGACCTTTACATCAACACAAACCACTAACATACAAAAGCAGGAATACGGAATAGACAGGGTCTTCTCCCCTCGCAGAGACAGACCCCCTTCCCCTTAGGAAACGTACTTTCTCTTTGCACCCCTAAACTTTCCTTGTAATACATTCTTCATGCACATTTGCTGAGTGTCTGTTGTCTCTCTACATTGCCAGGGCCGAGGCTTGTGATTCCTCCAAGCCCGGAGCCCAAGAACTGGGGCAACACTTCAAAGTCCACCTGTGAACTGAACCCTGACATGTGGGTGGCCGTGAGTGTGACCCTGGTCCAGGAGGCAGCAGCACCTGGGAGCTTGTCAGACATCACCCCAGACTGGGACGCAGAATACGCAGGTGACTCATATGCCCGTAAAAGCCTGGGAAGCGCAAGCCCAGCAAACCCTTCCTGGTGACATTTGGAGTTACGTCTTAGGATTTCAGTTTCCTGGTTGTAAATTGGGAGTAGGATTAGAGAATTTCAGACTCCTACATTTACATGAGTGTAGGGTGTGATAGCGATTCCGTGTACTCACGCCCCCAAGGGGAATCGAAGCCGGGGTTTGCGGGTGGGCTCGAGGGTTTGGGGAGGAAAGCAAGAATCCCCCAGTCGCAACCACTGGTGCGATGCCCTGCTGCTCTGGTCATGCTCACAAGGCATCACGTGCTCTGGTCCCCACGGCTGGGGAATGCCTCGGTGCATAAGTACCGAAGGGCTCTCCGTCAGTGGCTGTGGGGAGACGACAGTCAAAGCCTCCCGCTTCACATTTCTGGGCTCAAATCGTGAATCCCGTCAGCCTCACATCAGTCAACTGACTTCGGAACAGAAGCCAGCTGAGTTCAGGCTTGTTAGAAAATGAGTTGTCCTTTGCTAACCTGCAGGTGTCTGGGACACGGGTCCTCCTGCTTCTAGAACCACAGGGCTGGGCTGCGGGGTCGGGCTGTGGGCGCGCCTCCTAGGCGCTGTTGCCGTTGGGGCCATGGAGGGGTCACTTGTTCCCTGGTCTTTGCCTACATGGTCCTCTCCCCTGTTCTGACTTCCGACTTCCCTTATCTCTGATTCCTCCGTGGCCTTCTCTGAGGGGTCCTGTCACTGCTTTTTCATGACGTATCCTCTTCCTCGGTTTCCCTTTCTTCCTGTGAACGCGTCCCTGCCTCTTCTCAGCTCGCAGCAAAGACTGGTGCGGACAAGGAAGACACGCTGGGTTGCTCTGCAGATTTGTCCCGGGCGGTGGGCACTCTGTTTAAAATTTGCCAAATCCATGAGTTATTTTAGATAAAAATCAAACTAGCTAAAACTTAAATAAATAGAAATTTGTTAATGATTCTATTCCATGTGCACATTAAAATTTTAAAATTTAAACAATTAAAAATTTCTATTTCTTTTTCATTTTTAAAAATATTTCAAAATCTTCTTTCCCGCTGTATGTACTTTTTACTCTCCGTGATCTCACATTTCTTCCCATTTTAGGGCAGTCGCAATTTGGAAACATGAATCTGAATTTTTCTGAAGAATTAAAACATATGGACCACATGACGCTCTTTTCAAAATTCCGTAACATTTGGTATTCCATCTCCCGTCCCTCCTGCAAATATATAGTTATATTTATATACAGTTGTTTTGTTGATTTGCAGGACTATTACTCTCAAATAGAAAATCACGATTCTTCACTAATGAAAATAGAAAATCATGATTTTTCACCTAAATGTTTCAGTATGTATTTCATAAAAACGAGAGCCTTCTCTTAACATAGCAAAATGCCTTTATCAGTCTCAGAAAACCTAACATTAATACAAAACTGATATCTAATGTATCATTTATATTCAAGTTTTTCTAGTATACTATGGCATCTTTAGGGCAATTGCTTTTACAGGTTGCATTTAATTGCTATATCTTTTAGTCTACTTTATTCTGGAACATTCTCCAGCCATGTTTTTTCATGATATTGGTGTTTTTGAAGAGTGCAGGCTTTTGTAGACTGTCCTTCAATTTGGACTTATCTGCACCATATCATTCTTTGAAAAGCCAAGTTGCCATTAGGCTTGTCATATAGAATTAGATTTATAAAATAGATTTTTATACTACGTAGCTGGCATCTCTTGGTAACAAAAAGTGCATTTGTGTTTAAATGTGGTTTCCTCCCGCCAGTCCTGGGCCCTGCTCAGCATCCTTTGGCGTCTGTCCTCTCCGAGTGGGGTGATGGGGCGATGCTATTGTGGCCAGGACACCAGCTCTGAAGAATCCAGGTTGGGACAAGTCAAACTGGGGTCCCCTCCCTGCGCCCACCTGAGTGGAGGAGAAGCTGTTGACCTTTGGGGGAAGATGCAGCCTGGCCCCCAGGGGACTGTTGGTAGAAACAACCCCAGCGACCTGGCCCTCGTGGCCTGAAGGTTCTCACGGAGGGACTGACTTTGTGTCCGAGTTGGGGGACTCCAGTTGTCTCAATGCTCAGCCACTAACAGAAGCTTCAAAAGGAGACCCCGAAGCACAAGGGCAGAGTTCGTGGTGCCTGACACCCATCCCGTCCCTCCCTGTCACACACCCAGATGCCGTGGGCAGCTGTCCTTGTTGGCGCTGGTCCTCGTTCTCCACTGCAAGGAAAGAGTTCAGGGGAGACGGCCAGGAAGAGACATCTGACACGGAGTTCATGGTTCCAGATTCATGGTTATGTTTCCTCCTCTGGGACTTCGTGAACTTTCTCTGCTCAGGGGCCCCTTCTCTCTATACCTGGCATCAAACCCTCCCATTCTTTATAATTCAACTTAAAAGAGCCTTTCACTGTGGAGTGTTCACTCCCATCCCGGCCCAAATAGATTTGTCGTTCTCTGCCATCTCTGAGGCTTTTTGCAACAGCAGGTGGCACACACCACGACCTACTGTGCACTATATGCCATACAGAGCCCGGATTCAAGCACGGATTTCAAATGAGGCTGCCGGGAGCAGGAGGTCAGAAGAGGCTTGGAGGGGGGAGGCAGAAGATCATTCATTTGAAATTTGTGAAACCTGGAGTAACAAGCTTTGTAACGTGAAAGTGATTTCTCTCTACTTCCAGCTGATTGCTTTAGAAAGAAAACCTGTTTACTGAAGTGCAACGTACTCCAGTGTATCCATAGAAAGGCACGCCAGCCACGGGTGCTCAGTGGCTGGGTTTGCACCGAGGAAAGATGCCACGTATGCAGGGACGATGTCAAAACACAGACCATCTCCAGAGCCCCTGCCCTGCCCCTCGCAAGGCCACCCTCTTCCCTGCAGGTAACCGCTTTCCTGACTTCTCATACCATGAATCGCATTTACTTAGTTTGACTTTTACGAAATAGAATCAAACACTCACTTTTGTGCCTGGCTTCCTTTGCCCAACACATTTATTTTCTTGAGAGCCATCTAGGGGAGGCAGGGCTCAGGTCTGAGCCTGAGGAACTGGGGACGGGGCATAATTCCCACCGGACACAGCAAAGCAGTGGGAGACGGAGGTCGGAATCCAAGGCAGATGGTGTCACTGAGACCAGTGGAAGAAAGACGAGTCTCGGCTGCTGGGAGGACTGAGATAGACGCATCTCGTCAACATCCCCTCCCATCCTCAGGGCCAACCGCACCCGGGCAGGGGCAGCGAAGGGTGAGAACCTAGAAAGAGCCGAGTGCAGCAGAGTCTCCCAAGGTTGAAGGGTGGGGCAGGGAGAATCCCACCAGTGTGGGATAGCAGGCCTGCCAGGGTGTGAGGCTGGGCACCAGGCCGGTGGGCAGGGCGGGGGTCCCTTCTGTCCGTCCCTGTGGGCCACCGGGAGGCTGTGGGGCTGCAGAGGGAGCCTTCCCAGCACATGTGCAGGCCTTCGGAAGGCTCGAGAAGGGCATGGGGTGGCTGCTGCCCCACGTGGACAAGAAGCCAGCAGACCAGCAGCCATGCGCCCACCCTCAGCAGCCGCTGTCTTTAATCCACCCCCCAAATCCCAGGAAGGGTCCTTGGGAGCCCAGCTCTACAGGGAAGGAGGGTCTGGAAACGTAGGCCCAGCCCGGCTGAACTGAGATAGAACAAAACCCCCAGATCCGCACTTCTCGGCTTCCTTCCCTACCCATCCCTTTGAGCTTTACTTAAACTCCAGATACAGACAAGCGCCTCACACGCTCCCGTTCAACACGATGCACCTCTGCCTCCTGCGTGGAGACACATGGGCCGGCTTCCCAGACAGGATGTAAAGTTCCACATGTCACTTTGGCCATCCTTGGTGGAGGAGCACACTACCCCTGTGCTATCCTATAACTTAAATTCTGAGACATAAGACAGGCACTGTCAACGCATCTTTCGTTAGATGGCAGGAGAGTGGCGAGGGCGTAGAAATGAATCGGTTAATGTCTTATCAGAACAAACTTCCCAAAGCTGTCCAGGTGCTAGTTCCTGGAACCCGTGAACATGTCAGGGCATGTGACATAGAGCAGTAAGTTATAGATGGGATTAAGGTCACTAATCAGCTGACCTTGAGATGGGGACATTGTCCTGAATTATCCTGATGGGGTCATCATAATTAGTTATAAGTGGGAGAGGGAGGCAGTTGAGTGTGTGGGAGTGACGGGGAGGGAGCAGGACCTACCCCACCATCGCTGGCTCTGAGGACGGAGGAGGGGGCCATGTCCCCAGGGATGCAGCAGCCCCTAGAAGCTGGAAACATCACAGAAACAGGTTCTCCCGTAGGGTCTCCAGAGAGGAGCAGAGACCACCCAACACCTCAGGGTCAGCACGTTGAGATCAGCGTCGGACTCTTCACCTACAGAACCTGGAAATGGTAACTGTGTGGTTCTAAGCTCTCAGGTTTGGGGTCGTTTGCTACAAGAGGCACGGGAAACATTGGCGTATACAGTCAATATACGCACAGACATGTTCATGTCCAAACAAGGAGGCGATCGCATGATTCCAACCATCTTCCTATCTGCAGCTTCTTCATTCGCCGTGAGGAGTCCCTGGGCAGGAGGGGCGCACGAAATATTCTCAGAGGCCACGGCAGACAGACAGATGGCAGTGGTTTTTCAGGAGGAGGGCATGGAACTCCGGCTGTCCTGGCCGTCTGGCTGCGCGGAGCTGTGGCCTGTGCGCACGGGAGGGAGGTGGCGCCGCCCCGCAGAGCCGCGGAGTTGGCGGGAGCAGCCGCACCTGCGCCTGCGTCCAAGCTCGGCCGTCCGGCCCGCCTGCCCGGGCTTCCGGCGCCCGTCTGTCCACGCGGTGGGTGGTGACCGTGGCGCTGACCTCGGGGGCCACGGCTGACCCCAGGCCCCGACACGTGGCTGTTGCCACACTGCGCCTCGGTCCCCTGCACCGCACGGTGCGGCTGATGCCCGTTGCTGACTCGGGGCGCCGTGCCCACGCGCGCGCTCGGCGGGGGAGAGCAACGGGAACGCGCCGTCTCGGTCCGAGGCCCCAAGTCCGAGGCCCAGGGGGCCGGCAGCGGGTTCCTTCTGCGGCCCTGAGGGACGATCTGTTCCCTGCTTCTCCTCTGGCGTCCGGGGTTTGCTGGCCGCCCTCGGCGTCCCCGGGCCTGTGGGTCCCTCACTCCGGTCCCGTGCCTTGCAGGGTGTCCCCGGTGTGCCACGCCGTGTCCGTGTCCGAGTTCCCAAGGACACCGGTCACACTGGTTCGGGGCCCACGCCACTCCAGCATGACCTCGTCTTAAATAATCTCACCTGCAAGATCCGCATTTCCAAATAAGGCCACGTTCTCAGGTGCCGGGATTAGCATTTCAGTACAAGGAATTTTAGGAGAACACAATTGAATGCACAACCACGTTATGCTAGTTATAATATCCAACTCAGTATCAGGCTCTGGAAATTTATCTTTATATCAAAGATTGGAGATTAGGCTTTCTGAATTTACCACATAAATATATCTTTATGTCTGTCTGTTACCGTCCGCCTACCTGTCATCTATCTGGGAAGACTTTTAATTAGATACGCTGTTCGTTCAATCAACGTTCACCTTTCAGAGGAGCCTATATAAAACATATGTTCATGATTATATGATTGAAATTATTAGCTTGTCAATAAGTGGTTTGGGCCGAGTAACTTTCACATAGGAAAACAAATTTAACCTGTGTCTAAGTGGCCAGGTGTTTTGTATTAGTGTTTCAACTTTTAGGACCAGGAGAGGGCGCTCCAAGCTAAAACTTTGGAATACACTGCTGCGGGTTCTAAAGCTGTCTCCAATCAAGAACAGGCGCTAATCAATTAGAGCTCCGCCGTGCACATCAGATGTGCCTAGAGCTTAGTCCTGAGCAAATAAATAAATAAAGAGCTTCTGTCTCTGTTAACACATACACAATTAAAAACACAGTATGGGTTCAACATTTTTATTTTTAGTCTCCAGGGCCCTCTTTTTGAAATAATATCTTAGTTAACAGCTCTTCAAACAGAAATTGCCTAGATTTTTAGGGACAGTGTAAAAGTTTTTCGTGGATGTTGGCCGAACTCTTTGAAGCAGGTTTATTCTCATTCAAAGAAGGGACATTTTGAGTGATTGGTATTAATTCCAAGTAATTGATTTAATTCATTTATGATTTCATTTGAAGTCCTTATAAGTAAATGTCAGAAGAAATTAAATAATTATTTATTAGCTTTATCTCCATCACGTGGGCCCTCTGTGTTCTCAAATAAATGAGGTAGAAAACAGTTCCTTTAAATAATTTTGTTTGTATATAAGACAGCCACAATTTCCTAAAATACTCAAAAACAAGAATGTATCATCTCAGAGGCTGCCTGTTTAGAGATTGTATTATATCCACAGTGTTCTTGACAAGGAGATCTCCACGGATATTACTATCTAAAAGCATTACTTGGGATCAGATAAGGGGATTTTATTTGCTAGTTATTCTCTCATTTAGGTCAACTACTGAATATGAATTGACCAGTTGACAGCTATCTAGAAAACAGATAAACTTATCTAATACTGTTTTTGAATAGATTCATGAATTTAAATTACTTTCCTCCTAGAAGTAGCTAAAATGGTCCCAGAGAGAACATCCTTCTAAACTTGGTAAATCATTTATAAATTGAATTTTATTTAAAATGACTGATACCTTCGTATTACTAAAATTCATTTCTTTCCCAAACTATTGAATAAAAATAGGACCGTATTTTCCAATGGTATTTGCTGTGGGGGATGGGAGGATGAAAACACCCTTTTAGGGAGCAAAGCTATGCTGGGTATAAAATGTTTTGTCATAGCATCGAACATCGTCCTTTTGCACAGTAGGGAGATAGAAGACTATGGTCGCTATTTCAGATTTATTAAAAAATAAATATTAGGCTTGCTGTTATAAATCATCAACTAATATTTCTGGAAGCAGATGTGAACCAGAAAGCGGTTAAATGATGGCTACATACCAAGTGGAAAGCAGTGATCTGTTTCAGACACGTAGTTCAGACAACTGCTCTGTAGCTCTTGAGATGCTGGAACTGGGTTTGTGAACTAGTTATGACCTTTCACCTCCTTCTTCTCCCGGTGGAATTACCTTCCTCATCTTCGAAATAAGCCTCCCTGGGCCACGCCAGCACAGTGACCGTTCTGCCCGCTACCCCTGTGGGTGGAGACTACACCCCTGTCCTCAGTCGGGTGGGTGGATATTGACCCAGGCGCGGCCGGTGCATGGGCTGGCTGTGTCCGTGGTCCGCACTGGCAGAGCGGGTGAGACGTGCCACTGCGTGCCTGCGCGAGAGACCGATGTGGGGGATGTTCAGAGATGCAGGGGCTAAACATGTGCACAGGATGCCTCTTGAGGTGACGTTGGGCCAGGAGGAACTATTAAAAGCGTAAGTCATCGTGATGCATGAGCGAGTAGAAGGCGCAAGTCTATAAAATGAAAATAAAAACATGCCCACCTCAAAGTCTTGTTCTCAAGAATAAATTATTGTATGTGACGGACATACAACAGTGCCTGGCCCGTGGCAAGTCCAATGTGCGCATGTCACCATCCCTGGTGTCCATGGCCTTCCTGCCGCCGTCACTGCCTTGGCTGCCCACCTCTGGACAAGGTGGGATCTTCTGCATCTCCCAGTGGCGCGTGTGAGGGAAGGACACAGGGCACCTGTCCTCACTCCCCTCGTCACCATGCCCCTCCACTGCAGGTGACCGTGTGGATGTCAGGGCCACCCTGGCTGCACCCCCC
>RJWJ010021100.1:0-28284 GCA_004363605.1 Indri indri | reverse complement strand
AGGAGGCAGAGGCAGAAGGATTGCTTGAGCCCAGGAGTTTGAGGTTGCTGTGAGCTAGGCTGATGCCACAGCACTCTAGCCCAGGCAAAACAGTGAGACTCTGTCTCAAAAAAAAAAAAAAAAAAAAGGAATCAATCCTGAAGACACCTTGACTGTGGAACTCCAGTCTCCAGTATGGTGAGACAATAAATTTCTGTTTTTTAAGCCATCCAGTTTGTGTTACTTTGTTCAGGCAGCCCTAGAAAACTAATATGCTATGTGTGCTCTTTGATCAGAATTTTCACACCTAGTAATTAACCCTCTGAAAATAGTTGCACGAGTGAACAAAAGAGTTTATATAGGGATATCGACAACACTAGTATGTGTCATTTACAACAGGGAAAACATCCTAAATATCTTACAGTAGGAGAAAAGTTTGTAAATTATGATATATATATATATATATGCAATGAAAAGTCAAGTAGCTTTTTGAAATGATGATGTCATTTTGAGAGAGACATTCACAATATATTTAAGTTGCTTAAAGGAGACAAGAAAAAACTATATATATTACAAAGCCATATTTCTGCAACTTATTTTTATGTGTTATAATCACGTAGGAAAAAGTCTGAAAGTACATCAGCATATTTAACAGTGGTGGAATTTCAAATAATTTACATTTTTCTCTTTCTGCTTATCCATACTTCTTAAAGAGATGTGGTTAAAAAATTAGTCTGCGAGGGTTTCTTGTTTTCTCTCTCCCCATTACTCTCTCATAAAGATTGCCTAACTAGATTCACAATTCCTCTGTACCTTGGAAAGGAGGAAGAAAGAGTAGGAAGAAAAGGGAACAAAGAGGAAAAAAAAGGAAGGTAAATTGATCCATTAAAGAACTAGGATAAAAAGATTCATGAATTCAGAAAGCGAAGTATCAGTGCAAACTGTGGGAGAGAGTTTTGGGGAGGGAGAGTCGTGAATGAGATACTCCAAAGCAATACAGGGTGCAAGGGAACTGGGGAAGAGAAAAGGGTATAGGAAGAGTATTCCTAGGGATCCTTTTACAGTGGTCGCCAACCTTTTTGGCACCAGGGACCGGTTTCACGGAAGACAATTTTTCCACGGATGGGGTGGAGCTCAGGCGGCGATGCGAGCCATGGGGAGCTGCTGTAAATACAGATGAAGCTTTGCTCGCCTTTTGCCGTGCAGCCCCCCGGTTCCTAAATTTCACAGAACACAATTTCTCCATGGCTAGGGGGCTAGGGGGTGGCGGAGCTCTGCAGCCTGGTCCCTAACAGCCCAGGGAGCCGTACTGGTCCATGGCCCGGGGGGTTGGGGACCACAGTTTTAAAAGATTTTCAAGCAATGCAAGTTAAAGAATTCCATTTTAACATTATTTTACGCTGTTTTGGATTGTGCTTCTGTGAATGCAACATCATAAGGAGAAAGGACCCAATGAGTCTAGGATTTGTAAAGTTTACATTATTTTTTTCTACAACAAACATATGAATTCCAGTTCACAAATTGAAATACACAAGAAATACTACTTTATATTTCAATATTTGAACTTCCTTTTTATGTTTTCTTTTTTATTCCACCCAGTGGCAGAAACTTAGCCTCAGCAATTCAATTTTCTGCCCGAGATAATATTTAAGCGGAGGTAGGGTAGGCGGAGGCTTAGATAATGTTGAGGTACATGTGGAACATGTCTAGGCCTCAGGTCTTAGGACAATGATGCCTTTTAAGGTAGGCATCATCCCATCTGGTCTCAAGATGTGCATGATCCCATGTGTCCACTCAGGTCCCTGTCTTTTCTGATCTGGCGAGTCTCTTTGCTGGGCCATTGCTGTTCTTGAAGCAAGGGAAACACTCACTGGGCTTCTCAACCACACTGGGCCAGGTCTTCTCTACTCCCCACACATTGGTTTATGGGGAAACTCTGAAGTCTTGTCACCTCCAGGGTTCAATCTGTGACTCAGGTGGGAGCGCAAAGATACACTTCAGCCATCCGATGAGATTCTGTCATTCCCAAATCTTTCCAGGGTTTCTACCATTCCTCCCTACCTCTCCCCAACTTCCTTCCAACACACATACACACATGTGGGTTTAACCTCTTTCTCAAAGACACTTACTGATACTTAACTCTCTTGCACGATCTCTCTCTTCCCCTTGGTCCTAGGAAATCTTGCCACAACTTCATATTATTCAGATTCTTCTAAGGCCTCTGAGCATTTCTTCACCGACTTTTTTTTTTTGGACATTTGTTCTGTCATCTGCCCTGAAATATTCAGCTTTCCAGCATTCCATCTTTAGCTCACTGTCTTTCTCAGTTTTGCCAGGTTACCTCTTTCACTCCCAAGGATTTAACCACCATGTCTATGCTCATGACTCTCACATCTATAGTTTCAGTACAAAATCAATACTCAGTTGCTGTATATCTCTTCTTGATCACCCACAAGCCAGTAAAAACTCGACTTGTCTTGTACTCTATGTATCTTCTGAAAACCTGTTTATTCTCTCACATTCTCTCCCTCTCTCCATTGGTGGATATAATTACAACTGCTCAGGTTATTAAGGAAAAATGCTTAGCACTCTGAGGCTGTTCAGTAGAGGCACTCTCCGTTGGCCTAGGACAGGAGTTGAGGAGGCAAGGGGGTTCTCTCACTTAGATGCTACTGTAGCTGGCACCTCTGGATCTGCACAGCTCAGGAGTCTGACCACATCATTCCTTTGCTCCAGACCTTTAGGCAAAATGTACAGTGATGCACCTACAAGGTGCCTCCTTGATGGAGAGGAGCATTTTATCATTGTTTAGAATTGTTGGCAATTTAGTCAGTTTTATTATTGTTTTCAAATACTAAACATACTGTGCACCCATTGTTTGCCTGCACCTGGGGTGGTCTACT
Organism: Indri indri; assembly: GCA_004363605.1. Taxonomy (NCBI): domain Eukaryota; kingdom Metazoa; phylum Chordata; class Mammalia; order Primates; family Indriidae; genus Indri; species Indri indri. Next base: position 25,402 of record RJWJ010021100.1, on the reverse strand, counting down.
CCTATTGCCTTCTTCCTTGGTATGCCACTGAAAACTTGGAGGCCTCCAGCCTCCTCTCCTTATCCCCATCTAACTTTCAGGCAAAGGTCTAAAGCAAATCACTCCACTATTCCTCATTTCTGTGTCTTTTCTCATGCTCTTCCCTCTGCTTGGAACTCCTCCTACTCTGTACACACATTTTATCTGGTTTACCCCTACTTTGTAGATTCAGTTTAAATGTCACCTCCCCCAGGAAGCTGCCTCTGCTCACCCAAGGCTGAGTCACGTGCCCCTTCTTGGGCTTCCATAGTCTCTTCTAAATACTGAATTTCTGCATTGGCCACATTGTACTCTAATTAATTTGTTCATGACTCTATCTCCCCCCTTTACTGTGTGCAAAGCAAGGGAGTCTTATTAATTTTTTCTTTTTTTATTATTTCACTAAGATCTCAGGAAACATTACATCATTCTTTTTCATATCTCCAGTATCTAAAGAAATACTTGTCACAACACTGATGAGAAAGGTATTTACATTATGTTGGAACGTAAGTTTTAAATTCTACAGAACACTTATTTTTGTGGGAAAAAAAAATATTTGGAACATGCCCTTAGTGTCTCCTTCTACTTCCTTTCTTTGCCCTTTAGAAACCCTCATGTGAATTTCCCACATGGCCATTTAAGGCCCGGGTTGGTCTCCACCCAGGCTGCCTGATTCTACAACATTCACGAAGTGGAAGATGTTTTTGAGTTTTAAAGAATATTCTTCTTCAGATCTCTGCAGAGCTTTTGTTTTGGCAAGACAGTGACTGGGAGTCTGGTATTCAATTGTTATTTCATTCATTTAACTACATTACAGTAAATAGTGATAGAATTCAGAACTCTGAGCTCCCGTAATGTGGAATTTTAAAAAGGCACTTGAAATCCTTGACAGCGGAAGCAAGGACATTTAAAATACATATGACAGGGAATCAAATTGTGAAATGTTCTCTCTGGAATCTTCATCAAAGAGATGTGCTCTGAAATGATTTCTATTCTGGGGAGAAAATACAATCTGCTCCTCTCTGTCACTGCCATTTACAAACCACCACCAAGTCTTATAGATACTTTTCTTCCCAGTGTCTCTCATAAGCATCCCTTTCTTTTCATTTTAATTATAACAACTTTATGAATGTTCCATCATATCATACTATATCTTACACAGTGATTCTTTAAATAGTATTCTAGTCTTGAAACAGCAAAGAGCTGGAAGCACTGGTGTGCTGGTAAATGTTTCACAATCAGCTCTCTGGAGAAAGAAGCTCTGTTTGTCGCACTTGCCAATTTCCATGGTGTAAATACTCCCACCAAGGCAGATTTCAAGTTATCAACTTCATGCAACTGAATGAGGAGTTGAGGGAAGGTGGACCCTGTTGGCTCTCATGAGCCAATGCAAGCTACTACGTGTCAGCTCCAGTACATCACTGGCTGGACAATTAACTTTCCCCAAGCCCCATTTAAATCAGACTACCTTCGAAGTCAGAAATCTACCCAGATCTCTACTGCCCACCAGGAAAACAGAAAAAAATCAGTCTGTCCACTTTTCTCTATTCCCATAAATACTATGTTAGGCCACATGATTGGAGATTGTATTAGCCATTTAAATGATCTCCCTGCTTCCACTCTTGCCCCTACAGCTCTTCTCCATACAGCACCTGGAGTGATTTTTAAAAAATTCTAATTTAATTGTGTCACCTGCAGGGAAGCAAGGTGGCACCACACCAGAGACTATGCCAGTGGTGCTGCATGAAGTTTTGCAGTGCCCAGGATGTACAAACATACTCAGCACCCCGATCTCTGCTTAAAATCCTCAGGGATTTTCCATTATGCTTAGGGATTTAAATAATACTTATGTTTGTATAATATATGGTCTAACATGGCCTCCAAAGATCTGCATGATCTGATGCCAGCTTCTTCTCCTGCCCCATCTGCACTGCTCTCGCTGTGACCCACTTGGTTCCAGCTACACCTGACCACCTTCAATTCCTCTGCCACACCAAGCTCTTTCTAGGATTCCACCTGGAACTCTCTTCTCTTTGATCTTCCCCTGGCTAATCCCTCTTTCTGAAGTCTGTGATCACAAGACCCTTTCTAAAGAGGTCTTCCTTTAACCCTTTAATCTAAGGTAAGACCCCTTGATTAGTCTCTTTCATGGCACCATATTTTTTGCCTTCAAGGCACTATAGCAGGTACTGTCACAGTGAGTGTTTTGGTGTCAATGATGGTAGTTTTTATGACCAGAAAAAATTACCTATGGTCAGTTTGGTTTTAGATAGTAATATTTCATTTAAGGTTATAAGATCAAAAATCTCTTTGTCCTTAAGCTTTTAAACTCAAAATAAAATAAAATCATTCTATTAATGAATAAACAAGACTTTAACAGTCACCTTTAAGGGGGCCTTTGATTAATATGTGAACACACTTACAAACTTAATTTTAATTCCTTAAATATTTGAAGTTTCAATCATAAATTTAATATACTTGTTTTTATTTCAAGTCATTCAATTGTCTAACAAAAAGAATTTAAATAACTCTAACATAGTAAACATATAAATATGGAGAATATTAGGTTTCTTACATGTTCCAATGCTGTCTTTAAATTCAGTAAAAGTGTCTTATACATTGAATATAAAGTCAGAAGTTAATCAATTATTCAGTTATATACTATAAATTGAAATCATAAAGTGATTCTGTTTGACTTGCTCATATACTAAATTCTCTAAAACGTTATAAGTATTCTAAACAGGAACTATATCCCTATTATTCCTCTACTTACCACAAATATATGAATACATTAGGGTTGAATTAATCTGTTATTATATTATAATCTACTCTTTTATCTTTATTCTACTCTTTTATCTTTATAATTTACTCTTTTATCTTTACTCTCTTCTTAAAGATAGCCCCAAATGTTTGGTACAGTATCATTGTCCACTTCATCTGCCCATTCTAATTCCAGAAAGATATGGAATTGAGAATAAAGAGGGAACACACTCAGACCATAGCAATGCTGCTTTTTTGTGCCAGGCACATTGTTCTAAGTATTTTATATGTATATTGACCCATCTAATCACAAAATCCTATGAAGTAGGTGCTGTTAAATGGGAAATTAGGCAGAGAAAAGTTGAGTGACTTGGCCAAGGTTGCACAGCTAGGAAATGGCAGAACCAGGCTTTGAACTCAGTTAGAGTAATTCCAGTCTCCAATCTCTTAGCTACCACCTCCGTTTCCTATTAATACTTAACAAAGGCAATTTGCCACACTATACTCTTATATCTATGACCCAAAGCAAACTTTCTTACTCTGTGGAACAACGCACAGATGTCAAAGAGCACTCACGGGGAAGATTCCTGAAGTGTCCTGTTTATATGACTATTTCAGGTAAAATAATAACAATCTGTTCATTACCAAAAAGACCAATAGGGTTTATGCTCTAGACTTAGAGATGTGGCTCTGTGAGTAAACTCCTCCTCTGTTCTGGCATTGTCAGTGTGACAGAAAGCAGGTGCACTGCGGTGGGGGACACACACAATGAACCCAGATAAGTCTGGGTTGAATCTGAGTTCTGCTGCTGACCAGCTGCGTGACTCCGGGCAAGTTACTTAATCTCTGTACACCTTGGTTCCTTTATTTCTACAATAGAGATTGTTATACTACCTCCTTTATAGGCTTTTTGTGAGGATTAAACGTGACAATTCATGTGAACCACTTAGTCCAGACCCTCGAACATAGTAAATTTTCAACAAACATTACTCTTTTGCATAAACTCATCAGTGTTTGTTCATTTGCTGTTAAAGTCCAAACTCCTTAGCATGGCAGGGAAAGTGTCTCCTTAACTTCAGAACAGTCCCCAGCTTATCTCACCTTTCCCTACATTCCCTCTGTAAATCTGAGATTCAATCATGATTGCATTGCTTGTCGTTTCTTGCATGAACTTTACATACTGGAGGTAACTAGGAAGATCTTCGAGATAATCAAAACATAAACCTGATTTTGTCACTCACTATCCCTTGAAATTTTTATTCAGAAAGGGTAATTTTTCCCTGCCTACCAATGAAAACTTAGACAGACACCAAGAATTCTTAATTATTGGGCAATCCTATTCACTTTATGTCAGAAATCACAGTCTTGATTTGATAATTAGAATGTGTCTAGTCAAGATATGAATTAAATGCCTCAATCTCCATTCAAAATGTGAGAGTTCTCACCACCTATGAAGGTCTGTGGTCAACTTATGCTCTCTCTCCCTATTCACACACATCCTTCCTAGGCACCAACAGCTGCATCAGACTCCCCCTGGGTGGAAGCCAGCTCAGGCAGGGTAGGCTGTTGATGGCCTTCAAATTCTCTACATCTGGCAGGTGGCTAAACTTGATTCTTTCCCTCCTGGGTGCATGTCTTTTTTTTTTCTTAATAGCAGTTTATTGAAAAGGACATATGGTTATACAGCAAAAAGTGACATAATTGGTAAAAGAAGACACATAATATCACTAATTCTCTTATTGCTCCATGAAACACTCCACATCGTGATTTAGAAGGGGTCCTAGTTTGCAAGGTGAATAGGTTGCTTCCACATTGTAGAATATGTAACACATAGCAGCAGTTATCTTATTGAATCTGAACAATGGGCACCGTACTGCTGCTGGTATCTTAATTTTTTGAAACTATCTGGCTTTTTACAACTGATCAACTATGGCAAGAAGCTGGTGGCCCACCATGGGTTGTTTGAAGATTCTTAATTCTAGTATCTTTGACCTGGATGGATACACCTCTCTCCTGGGTGATGACATTTGACTTTAGGAATCAGGTTTTTACCTCCAGCTTCTTACTGTTGGGTCCTCCTGCCCTTCTGTTTAGTCCCATTTTAAAGTACCCCATACAACTGGGCTGATCCTCTTCCTCCTGTGGGACACACATGCTACATGGGAAACACCCATACACCTCTTGCTCTGACAAACTCTAACTCATGTATCCCAAGGCAGCCCTTTGTATTCTGCAGCCACAGGCATTTTGCTTTCACTCTCTTAGGTGGGTATCGGGCACCAACCCTAAGCAGGGAAACATTTCAACCTCTGTGAATGGTCTCACAGACAATCTCAGCACCACTGGACTGGAGAGAAAGGAGGTAGAGCCCACCATGATTCCTCCCTTGGTCGGCAGTACTGACAGCAGCAGCTCCTCCCAACGAACCTCTGCCCAGATGCTCTCTCTGCTCGCACTTTCGTACCATCTGATGAACTCCATCAGGCTAGAAGGTCCAAGAGTCTTAGAACTAGTTTGTCTACATTCCTTTTGTAAATTCTGTCTATGAGGGAACTTGCCCCACAGCATGCTGGCGTCTCCCAGCCTTACTCTTTTCTCACTCAGCTGGCTCTCACCTGTTTTCCGGTACTCAGAATGTCTCTCCCTTCCCATCACCCTATGACCCCATGAAATGGGCTAATCCTGCCCACCTCACACCATTTGTATTTTTATGGTAACCTTTGCTTGCCTCTATCATAACCAACCCACACCACTTTGTATATCTATCATAACCAATCCACACCATTTATGTTTCACGTGTCTGCCTCCACTCTGAGACATTGGAAATTGTTCGGGTCAGGGACTCTGAGGAATCTACTATTAACATACACGAAGCCTAACATAAAATAAAATTTAAATTACCATTAGCAAGAGCATTTAAAAAATCAAGTATCTAGGGATTAATGTAACAGAATATGTGTAAGACCTCTATGTGGAAAACTAAAAATCTCAGCAAGATCTTGGGGAACTCAACAAGCTGATTCCAAAATTGACATGGAAATGCAAAGAGCCAAGATCCACTTGAAAAAAAATAAATAAAACAAACTAAAGAAAACCAAGTGGAAAGATGTGCTCTACCACATATCAACTTCTTATTTAGCTTGATTCTTTGAAACAGTTTTGGGTTGGCTCAAAAAGGATAGACAAATAAACCAGTGGATGGAATAAAAGTTCAGAAACATATCTACTCAAATATGCACATTCAATTTATGACAGAAATGGCACTGTGGAGCAGTGGGAAAATAGGTTTAAAACAAGCATTATACATAAAAAAGCATTAAATTTAAAATTAAGAATTTATGTTCATCAAAAGACACAAATTTGACTATTCAGTTTTCCCAGCACCATTTATTGAATAGGGCTTCTTTCCCCCAGTGTATATTGTTATCTGCTTTGTCAAAGATCAGTTGGATGTATGTGGATGGTTTTATTTCTGGGTTCTCTGTTCTGTTCTATCGGTCTATGTCTCTATTTTTGTGTCAGTATCATGCTGTTTTGGTTACTATAGCATGGTAGTATAGCCACATGCAGAAGAATGAAACAGGATCTATATATCTCTCACACTCAGAAAAATTAATTCAAAATAGATAAAAGACTTTAATGTAAGGCACCAAACCATAAGAATTCTAGAAGAAAATATAGGAAAGACTCTTCTAGATATTAGCCTAGGCAAAGAATTTATGACTAAGACCCCAATGATAATTACAGCAACAATGAAAATAAATAAATAAATGGGACTTGATTAGATTAAAAAGCTTCTGCACAGCTAAGGAAATAATCAACAGAGCAAATAGATAACCTATCGAATGGGAGAAAATATTCTCAAGCTATACATCCAATAAAGGGCTAATAACCAGAATCTATAAAAAACTCAAGCAGGCTGGGCGCAGTGGCTCATGCCTGTAATCCTAGCACTCTGGGAGGCCGAGGCGGGTGGATCACTCAACGTCAGGAGTTCGAGACCAGCCTGAGTAAGAGCGAGACCCTGTCTCTACTAAAAATAGGAAGAAATTAATCAGACAACTAAAACTATATAGAAAAAATTAGCCGGGCATGGTGGAGCATGCCTGTAGTCCTAGCTACTTGGGAGGCTGAGGCAGAAAGATTGCTTGAGCCCAGGAGTTTGAGGTTGCTGTGAGCTAGGCTGATGCCATGGCACTCTAGCCCGGGCAAAAGAGTGAGACTCTGTCTCAAAAACAAAACAAACAAACAAAAAAACTCAAGCAAATCAACAAGAAAAAAACCAAACAATCCCATTAAAAAGTGGGCAAAAGACATAAACAGAAGCTTTTCAAAAGAAGATAGACAAAGGCCAATAAGCATATGAAAAAATGCTCAATGTCACTAATCATCAGGGAAATGCAAATTAAAACTACAGTGAGATATCACCTTAACCCAGTCAGAATGACTTTTATTAAAAAGTCCCAAAACAATAGATGCTGGCATGAATGCAGAGAGAAATGAATCCTTATATACTGTTAGTGGGGGACTGCAAGTTTGTACAATCTCTATGGAAAACAGTATGGAGATTCCTCAAAGAAATAAAACTAGACCCACCATTTTTATCCAGCAATTCTACTACTGGATATTTACCCAAAGGAAAAGAAGTCATTTTATCAAAAAGACACCTGCAAATGTTTATTACAATAAAATTCACAATTGCAAAGATGTGGAATCAACCCAAGTGCCCATCAGTTCATGAGCAGATTAACAAAATGTGGTATATGTATACTATGGAATACTACTCAGCCATGAGGACGGATGAATTAATGCTTTTTGCAACAATTTAGATGGACCTGCAGACCATTATCCTAAGTGAAGTATCTGAAGACTGGAAAAACAAACACCACATGTACTCACTATTAACTTGGAACTAACTGATGAGCACACATGTGCCCAGAGGAAAGTAAAACTCAGTGGAAATCAACGAGTGGGGCAAGGGGGAGAAGGGGATGGGTGAAAACCTACCTAAGAGGTACAAGGAACACTATCTGAGTGATGGGCACACTTATAGCCCTACTCAAGCATTACCAAAGTGATCCATGTAACCAAAAACATTGTACCCCTGTAATATTTTAAAATTAAATATATATATATATATATAGTTAAGCATGCAGAAAGATTTTCCCCAGACATTCAAATTTATTTTACTGTATTATAAATTTAATTAGAAGCAAGGTTTAATACATGAATAATTTTTTGTATCCTCTCATCTTTTCTGTTTTGGAAACAGAAGATAATTTTTATAAAGAAAGCAAACTTAGATTTTGCCCTCTTGTGTGATTTAAAAAAAAAAATCTTTATAAACATCTAGCAATTGAAAAAAAAGACACCAATTTGAGAATAAAAAGGGAAGCTACATAACAGAAAATTTTGCAGTGCATATAATTACAAGGGGCTTGCATTGAGAATATACAAAGAATTACAAAACAAAACAAAAGGAAAAAGACAAACAACCCAGGAGGAAATTGGGTAAAAGATTTGAGCAATTCATAAAAAAGCACATCTAAAAGGACAATAAACATATGAAAAAGTACTCAACCTCATTACAATCAGAGAAATGCAAGTTAAAAACCCCAGTAGAATCATTCAAATTAAAAGCACTAACAATACCAATAACAGGCTAGGATATAGAGCAACGGGAATTCACACAGATTGCTGTTGGGAGTATAAATTGTCGCCTTAGAAAAACAGTTGGGATTACCTAAGAAAGTTGAAGACATTTCTTCATGAGAAATGTGTGCACATGGCTATCAGGAAGACATGTGGGCTGGACATGGTGGCTTACGCCTGTAATCCTAGCACTCAGGGAGGTTGAGTCGGGAGGATTGCTTGAGGTCAGGAGTTCGAGACCAGCCTGAGCAAGAGCCAGACCCTGTATCTATTAAAAATAGAAAAATTAGCCGGGCGTGGTGGTGCCCACCTGTAATCCCAGCTACTCGGGAATCTGAGGCAGGAGGATCACTTGAGCCCAGGAGTTTGAGGTTACTGTGAACTAGGCTAATGCCACAGCACTCTAGTGACAGAGCAAGACTCCATCTCAAAAAAAAGGAAGACGTGATAGCAGCATAATTCGTAACACCTGTAGCTCCAAACTGGAATTTTGGTGTTCATGAACCTAACAGTCATAAGTAGTAGAATGATTAAATAAATAATGTTATATTCAAATGATGGAATTCTATATTGCAATGAAAATAAATGAACTGTAGCTCTACACAAGAACATAACTGAATCTCACAATGCTAAGCAGAAAAAGCTAGTCACGAAAGAATACCTAATGTTTGATTCAATTTATATAACATTCAAGAACAGGCAGAACTAAACTACAATTTTTAGGGATTTTTAGATGACCAAACAAAGAAAAGGAAGTGACTACATTAGAAAATGATTCCCTTTGGGGTTAGTGAGACAGTTGAGAATGAGAAGGGCATGTGGGGGATTTCTGGGGTGTTGGCAAGCTTTGATTTCTGGATAGTCGTTAAATGATTGTATTTAATAATAGTGTATGAAGCTGCACAATTGTGTTTTTATGCACTTATCGTTATTATTATTAGTTACTTCCTTATCTTTATAGCAGCCTATTACACTCAGGAGTGAGTGACACAAATTAAAAGGATTGAATGCCTTGGGACTCTTAACTGCAAAGAAGAGAAAACCCAACACAAACTGGCCGAAGTAAAAAAAGTAATCTGTAGGGTAATATACTTAAAGAGTAGGGGGGTGGGCATGCTGACTTCAGATGAAGCTTAGATCAGGGCTCATACACTGTGACCAGATCCTGGTTTCTTTTTATGTCCTGGGTTCTCTTTCTTGTGTTAGCTAAATCTTCAAGTTGGCTCTTCCCTTTTGTATCCAAGATAGTTGCCAGTAGTCCCTGGGATTATAGGCTTCCTTTTTTAAGTCTAGCAGGAAAGAGAAACTTTGTTCTCTCAATAGTTCAATCAAAAGCTTTGGTGTTTAGTCTCTCCCCGATCAGCCTAACGTGGGTCATGGGTCCTTCCCTGGACTAATCACTAAGGGAGATATGATAAACTGGTTGATCCATGCTTGGTCAATGGTCAATAGACCACATGGTTATTCAAGGTTCAAGGTGCTATTAGAAAGAGGAAAAGAAGAATAATAATAGAGGGGAGTCAACTGACAAATGTCTACAACAATCAATATCTATCGTACTAATATTTAGTTGAGTATCACCACGCACGAAAAGCAACGCACAGTTTTGCACTGCTCCCTGTCTCAGGCTTAATTAGAACTGAGACAAAGAGAGAGGCTGGGTAGGACAGAGGTACACCAGTTGAACTGAATTTTGAAAAGAATTTTCTGCTGCTGTTAGAGATTTAAATAGTCACAAGTGCTCAGATTGATTAAAAGAAAAGCTGGCTTGTCGGATTGGATCTTGTGTTGGGAAAAAGCTATCTGTAAAAGATATTTTGAGGAGAAGTGAGAAAATTTGAGTATTGACTGGACAGTAGAAAATTCAGGGAACTATACTTCATTTTCTTAGGTGTGCTAATGATAACTGGTAATACTGGAGAAAGAGACTATTTTTAGAAGAAGCAGGCTAGAGTATTTACAGGTGGAGTGTGTTGTCTGCCTCTTACTCTCAAATAGCTTAGCAAAAGACACACACACATATAGATAACATAAATATGCAAAACATTAACAATGTTGAATCAAGATGGTATGCATACGGGTGACCATTATAATATTCTTTTAATTTTTCTTCATATTTGAAACTCTTCAAAATAAAATGTTGGGAAAATAAAAAATGTTTTCAGGAAAATCTGAAAAGTCCAAACAAACAAACAAACAAAAAAGCTGACTTGTTTTTATGTTTTTTCCTCCTATCCAGGTATTCATTCCATACTGGGTACAAAGAGATTAATTCATTTTGATGTTAAAACAATGCAAGTTCTATTAATTTTTCCAATTATCCACAAAAAGTATTTATTCACCACTGGCTATGTATACGCACCTCTTACTACCAGGGAGTAACGATTTCATCTCTATCTGACTTTACTACAGAATAAAAATTGCCAACCAAATACCGAAGCCAGAAGGCGGGAAACTAATAACATGTATCAAGGGCTTACTTTGTACCAGGAATATTAGCATACATCATTTCATTTATTTTTCATAACAACCCTGTAAAGTAGATACCATCATTATCCCTGTTTTATAGACAAGGAATGGAGGCATTTGTAAATTATGTACACTTGGCACAGGGGCCCATAGCTAACAGGTAGGGGGAATTTGAATGTAAGAGTGAAACCCTCCTCATATACTGCTAGTGAGAGTGTATAATGGAGCAGCCATATTGGAAAACAGTCTGGCAGTTACTCAAAACGTTAAACATGGAGTTATCATATGACCCAGCAATTCCACAGCTAAGTATATACCCAAGACAAATCAAAACGTGACCACACAACAACTCGTACATGAATGTTCACAGCCACATTATTCATAAAAGCCAAAAAGCAGAAAAAACTCAAATGTCCACCAACTGATGAATAAACACAATATGGTATAACCAGACGATGGAATTTTATTTGGCAAGGAAAAGAAATTAAGTACCAATACATGCTACACGTGGATAGACCTCAAAAATATGCCAAGTAAAATAAGCCAGACACGAAAGACTACATACTATATGATTCCATTTATATGAAATGTCCAGAACAGGAAAATCTATGAAGACAGAAAGATTGGTGGTTTCTTAGGGCTGGGAAAAGAAGGGGAGTAACCACTAATGGATATGGGTTTTGTTGTGTTTTTTTGGGGGGGGGGTTATGATGAAATGCTCTGAAATTGATTGTGGTGACGGTTATACAACTCTGTGAATATACTAAAAAGCACTGAATTGTACACTTCAAAGTGGGTGGATTAAATCGTACATGAGTTAAACTGCTATATAAGAAAAAAAGAGTGAATCTCCCTTTACATTATGTTTCCTAACAAAACTGTAGTTTTCCTGTAGAATTGGCTCTCAGAATTGAACCATGGGGATAGTTAGGTTGAACGAGATTCTATATATCATTTAGACTCTTCTAATTAAGAAAGTTGATTACCGAATTGGATATTTTTGAATATTCAACTTTTTAAATTGGGTAGAGAAAAGCTCAAAGTGCTTAGAAAATATTGAGAACAAAAAAAATGTGTGAATAAATGAATACATGAAAATTCTCCCTCATATTCCCAGTGTTGGCTATCCTAGTTCTTTGGATTTTGGCCCCATCACGTGAAATCTGTTGTATGCCATCTTGTCTCTGGATCTAGAAGGCAGTGCATAATAAACTGGCTATCAACTATCTGCAGATTTGCAACAAAAGACTATTTCTATGTGATTATTAGCATTAGTGGGCTCTGTAAGGAATTCAGCAACTTGTCCTTTGGAATGGCTAGAACTATAACAAATATGTATTCTTCCAAACTTTGTGTTGACTTCCTCCTCAATATTGGATGCATTTAGGAAGGAAGAATGATAACCTTTAGAATCCTGAATGGTCTGCCATTCTTCAGTCACAAACACTCCACTTCTTTCCTTTTAGCACCCTGGGTTAGTTCCTTTTATGACTAAGCTGTGGCATTTGGACATTTCCTTAAGTTTGTTCCAGGTACTTTTAGCTCCTTGTTTTTCCTGATTTGGTGGGTTTGAGTGCCTCTAGAAAGTACTTCCTTTAAATTGTGATTGCTCTCTTTTAGTTGAGGGCCCCCCTCTTATCCCGCCCCTTGTTTTTTTTTTTCTTTGCTTTTCTTTTTAGTTTCATTTGATTACCTGCTTCTGGCAGTATGGAGCTTTCCCAGAACTGGACTGGCAGCAATATAAGAGCAGTAACCCTTTCATTACCAGAGTAATTTTCTTTACTTGTTGTTTTGAACTTCAGCATTTACAGGCAGCTGCTGTAAAATTAAAAGGTAAAGAGACACGTGACTTTTTCCTGCTTTTACAAATCCACAGTACTTATAGTGAGGGTTATAGGGCTTTAAAGCCATTCCCCCACCCTGCCTGCTTTAAAAAAGGAAAGGGGAGGGCTGAGGTAGGCCTCGCCCCCATTTAAACAAAACAAAATCCAGTAACAATATTAAAGTAATGTTTTCAAGATTCTGCAAGTTATCCAAGAAGAGTAAATAAATCCAATCCGAATTTAGCATTGTATACATTTTGGCTTCTTTGTAATCTGTTTCTGGCCTTCTGTTTTCTTGACTGAGTGGTAGTGAAGTTGTTAAAACAGGGAGGGAACCAAGGAATAAGGCCTTGCTATCTTGGTCAGCTTCCTATTCCAGTCATTGCTCATGTGGCCTCTGTAATTTCTTACTTACCAGGCTAGATAAAGAGACTCATAAAAACTGCTTCCCTGGGATGTGATGCGTTTAATGATTATTGTAAAGTAGTCTAAGGCACCTGGATAAAAGGTGGTCGTAGAAAGTTATGAACACAATTCCCAGAAAATTTTAAAACTTGATTTCTACAGAGCTATCTAACGGAAGGTACGTTACTCTGAATTTGGTTGACTGATACTTCTAGGGATTGCATTTTCTAAATGTAGAGCTTGCTTTTACAATTTTAGCAAAATACAAAGATGTTTAGAATTGGGGATTAGCCATTTAAAGTGCAGAGGCCACAGACTTGAGGGAGGGCCCCGAACACAGATATCAAGATTACAATACATTAAAAATTTCTCTTGTACATGCAGAAGTTGAGGCTTCACAATTTCAGCATGACCCAGTATAGTTGCAACATCTTATCCACTACTGGGTGTGCATCTTTCAGCCACTTTAAACGTTAAAGGCCAGACCAGTTTCTAGTAGCAACTGGCTCTCCAGGAACTATCCAAAGTGAAAGCAAGGTAACAGTGTAGGACTTCTGGAGGTGGCGATGGAGGGTAGTTAAAGGTGGGGGTTGTGGAAGGTCCTGGTGAGGCAGAGTGGTGGAAAAATGGGGAATGAGAAGTCCTGCCAAAGCCCAGAAGACCAGCGACATCCTTGATTTATTCTGTATACACACAACATACTTCAGGCTACAAATTGTAGGGAACAGCCTCTGCCCTAAAAGGTGTGGACATTTAAATTAAGGTAGGATTGTGCATCAGTGGTAGAGACTGGACAGAACAAAAGAGTTTCCTCAATGTTAATGAGGGGAAGGGTACACTAATTGGTTTTGAACCTTAGACCAGGACAAGACAAACACAGAAACACCATTTAATTCCATACTACAGTAAAATTCTTTGAACCAAACCAAGGGGTCATTATTTTTAAAGAAAAGATACTCAGTGAACAGTTCCAATGAATTCGTTCCTCCACTCACTTATTCCAGAGGTTTATTGAGTGCTGGGCACTGCTGAGCCATCACGGACGTGGTCCCTGACACCACGGAGTTGACAGTCTAGTCCAGTCAGGAGTTAAAAAAAAATTCTCGCATCATTGCTACCGTGATTGCACCAGGACAGGATCAGCACTTCACATTCTCCCACGTGGTCCCTGCAGGTGAGTGTGGGTGTGAGCGCGTGGGGCTCGTGGTGTTTGGGGAGTGTGAGAGAGCACATGTGTCAGAATGGCGCGTGTCACAGTGCGCGTACAGGTGTCGCCGTGGTACGCGTCTCCATAGCCCCCGCGGCCCGGCTGTGCGGGCGGGGAGAGGCTAGTAGTGTCTCCCACCCACGTACCGGAGGCGGCGCGGGAACCACCCCGCCGGCGCGATTGTGAGTGAGCGCGGGAGAGCGAGAGGGGGCGGGGGAGGGGCGCGCCGCGCTGGCGGGGCCGCGCGCAGGCGCAGAGCGCAGGAGACGGGCCGCGGCCGCCGCAGAGCGCCGGGGGCGGGAGGAGCGAGCGCAGGAGGCTATGGCTGCCGCTGCCGCTGGCTGCTGAGGGGCTCGGCCCGCGAGCGCCTGCCGCCGCGGACGATGGTGACCGCACGGGTCGGGTCGCTGCCGCCGCCGCTGCCTCCGCCTCCGCCTCCCCAGACGCAGCAACCAAGGCCCGGCGCAGAAAAGCCGCCGCTGTGAGCCGCGCCGTCCCGGCCCCCGCCGCCGCCGCCCGAGGAGAACCGGAGGGCGGGCGAGAGAGCCGGGGAGTTGGGGAGCCCGCCGGCCCGCAGCGCCACCCTGCAGGTAGGGAGGCCGCAGCCTGAGGTGACCAAGCCCCCCGGCCGGCCCCTTCCCATCCCCGCGCCCCCAGTCCGCTTCCCACACCCTTCCTCCCCTCCCCCATCCGGTCGCCGGCTCCTTCCTCTTCTTCCCCTTCGCCCCTTCCCCCCTTCCCCTGCTTCACCTCCCTCTAGCCTAGGCGGAGTCCACATCCCTCCCGTCTTCCAGCCCCTCGCGCGGTCCTCCGGGCCCCGACCGGCCCCCTCCGACTTGCCTTCCCCTGTCGGGGCCCCACGCAGAGCCCCCTCCTCCAGCTCAGCGGCCTCGGCCGCCTCCCCGCCCTTCCATCCCTCTTCTCCAGGGCCTGGAAATATCCCTCACATTCCTAAGATGCTCTTAACTCAGGGCTCTCCCCCTTCGCCTCCCCAGCACCCTAAGGCCTTTTTAAAGACCCTTCCAGAGCTGGCCCATTCCAGCTCCTTTTTTTCAGTTTCCGTTTCCAACTTTGCCTTTTTATCTTCTTTGTCCACTTTGCTTCCAAGCTTCCTTCCCTCTTTCCCTTCGCCTTCTTTGGTCTACGCAGCCCCAAGCTCACTCCTCACTTTCTTGCGATGTAAGGTTGTTTGGGGGTGCGGAGAGGCCTGCCAAGCCATTCTTCGAGTGGGGGCCCATGGCTCTGCATGCCGTCTGTCAGTTCCTTTTTACAGCAAGAGGGCTCCTCATCCCTTTTTGTCCCATGGTTTTCTCTCTCACTTGCCATCCCCTCTGTCCTTCTCCTCCAGTTCTGCTTTCCCCACCCAAGGGCCCCGAGACCATGCCCTTCCTTCTGGAACGAGTCCCCTGTTTGGGGGTGCGGAACTTCGCCCGCGTCTTTCTTTGCGAGCCTCTTGATGCGTGGCGGGGCAGAGGCAGCACCCTTGGCGAGACAGGGAGGGGAGCTCCCGGGCCTGCTTCCTGGCATAGTTTTTGCTGAACGTAATCTTCTAACCCCGAGATGGTTGCGGCTGGGTTGCTACTGCTGCTGCGCTGCCTGCTTGCCGCGAGCTGGATTGGGGTTACTATAGTTCAAACGCATGTGAGATCAGCAGGCGTGGTGGGAGGAGGTGCGGGGAGAGAGGAAGGGGCCTGTGCAGTGAGCAGGCATCAAAGATTAATGGATGGCTTTGCATCGCAGTCTGCTGTAAACAGGAAACTAGTCTGAAAGGAAAGGAGAGGACTGTGTGTCTTTATTTTCTAAAATACGGAGTGTGCAGTTCTGCCGAATCTTGAATCATGCCCAAAAGGATGAGCTGTCGGTGCGGCAGTCGTGACCCAGGCTGAGCGCCTGATGGTAGAGGTAGCAGTTTTTATTTCTTCTGTCTGCCCTTAGGTTGAAAGATGGCACATTCAGAGTGGACTCTGTATCTTTGCCTTTTAGGAGATGATGTGAAACCACAGAATTGCTAGTAGTTTATGTGAAAATCAGGTACATACAAAGTTAGCTAGCAACGAGTGGGAGTGGGGAGGACCAGTTATATTTAAAACATGTGCCAATGCTTATGTAAGAAGTGCGTTCTCTTTCCTGGTATCTCAGTTCTGGGCTGAGTTTACTTCTGATTCCAGGCTCTAGCTTTGCTCCCTTACATTTTCAGGGGCTACCATCCTAACAAATGGACAGCAGAAAATGTGTTTCTTAAGATCAGTTTTAGTTCATGGTAGAAGTTGGTTTTTTAACTGGTTGGGACAAAGAAAGGAGATAGGTGTTTGTTTTTCTTTTTGTGGTGGTGGGGAAGGTGTAGAAACTTTCAGTCCTAAATTATCTAAGTATTTTACTAAATAATTTTAAATTAGGTCGTGTGTCATTCTTATTTTTGCTTCGCCTTTTTGAAAAAGAGTTTAGAAGGTGTGAGTACTATTCTTTTTTTTTTGGATTAAAAAATCACATTTTCTGTTTCTATTTCTTATTTGACATAGTTCTTCAGCAGAGAGCAGCTTGTGACTTTAAAAACTTACATTTTTTCATATTGTTCAGGATGATTTGATTTCTTCATATTCAGAACAAAACGCTGTGTTTTCAGAAAAGTGTAGAATGAGGCCCCCTGTGTTTCCTTACCCACAAATCTGAATTTTAAACTGTACAACATTATACATGTATAAGATGTTACTGTTTTTGTTAGTACTGATTGTTGCTTCCAAGCCTGGGAAAGTCATTTAATGAAATCATTGAGGTCTTGTTTTTGGTTAGGGTTTGTTGAACCTTTCTTATGGTATTTGGAAAGAAATGTCTACTTTTTTCTTTTTAGCTGTTTTACTGTGTAAAGTATCTTTAAGTTTGAGTCACATTTGACATTACCTGCAGGGACATCGTGTTGGAATATTAACTTTCCTAGTTCTTTTCACAGTTAGAGGAGGAAATTTTAAGATCTTGCATGGAAGGTAAACCAGTACAGGAAGTTTATGTATTTGGCTTTGAGTATGTCCAACCTGTAAATTTTCTTTGTTTTCAGCTCTCCTTCTTGTTTTCTAGGATTATTTGATATTATTTTTGTTTTAAGAGAATTTTGAGCTCTCTCCTACTATAGAATGTGCTCATTAGCCCTATCTGACAATATATTTGGAAAAAGACAAATAAGGTTTCAACCAAAATATTACAGAGGTATTCTCTACCTCAGGAGAGCAGGCTCCATTTCTTCTTTATGTTAGTGTACTATAGTGACTTAGCTGGTGTGAGTGATTTAAGGTATTTGCAAACAAGATGAGCATTTAAAAATTTTGTTTAGATGTTGGTTTAGTGTGTGATGTTATAGTGTAGTGTGCAGTACTTATTTGTGATGGTCACCACCTAGCATATGTACTTTCACTTTAGAAAGATTCAAAGTTAAAAAAGAATTCTTTTTCCTCTTTGATTTTCCAGTTGTTAAATTTGTTTTTTCCATGCCCTTGTGCGTGGCCAGCTTGCTAAGGACTTGCTAAAACATCACTCACAAACAGAAATAAATGAAACATTTAGTAAGCAACAGATTAATTGATAAATGGGCACACTTAATTCTATCTAAGGTACTTCTTAAAAACATTTGAGTCATGAGTTAACTATGCAGTAAGAATTTGAGAATCTCTCTTCTTGGGTATTCTTCTATATTGACAGCTTTAGGTTCCAGGATTTTCTCTTCATAGAAACAGTTCTATTTTCTACTTCTTGTTATATTTGTCAGGTAAGAGTGGTGGGTAGAAATTAAGAGGGAACATGTACTATTCTGAATGCCTTTCTTTTGTAATAGAGATTATCCTCTGTAAGGATTGGGGAGTTTTTTTTTCCCCTGGCAGATCTTGCTATTTAATGCAGGATTAATTATTGTTTAGATTTTTTTCTTTACCACTTTAAGAGCTACAATAAATGATGAAAGTGGGTTTATTTTAAAGTAACAAAACATTAAAAACAGAGGAGGATTCCAGATCAGGTGAAATAAATATAGATATAAGTGTTAACTCAGTAATAGCCTCCTCCCCTTTTCTTACTTACAAAAACAGAGGTAGTGATTTATATTGGATTCTAGAATATGGAAAAAATAGTTACTTTTCCATTATAGTATATAACCTGTCAGTGATACTATCATCTCAGTATACATGGTGATTTTCACATGTGGCTGGTGGTTTGTGAGAAAAATCTGCAAGGACTGTCTGGAAAGTATCCAGCCATGTAATATGAAAAATTATGAAAATTATGGCTGGATACTTTCTGGACAGCTCTCCTACTTTGTAATAAATTCCCAAGAGGCATTGAGTTATCAGTTTGACCACCAGAGTAAGTAGTTATTTCCTGTATATTCTTAAAGTCGTCTAGATAGCTTATGCCAGTTACACTTTTCATCAACAATTTATTTTTTAAACTCTCCCCCTCTTCTCAGTAAAATAATACATAGATATAGTTCACAAAGCTTGACAAACAGGAAATGAAGAAGGGAATAAAAATCACCCCTAGCCCCATTGTTTAAAAGATGTTACTGTGAATATTTGGTATATTTTTTCCTAGGATTTTTTTGTTTTTTTAAATAGTATCATGAACATTGAGCAATCTAGTTTAGGTCCCTGAATGGTATAGTTTGCAATAAATGTTAAAGATTAGAGATTTTATTTTTCAGTGCTTTTCCCCCCTTAGGCCACAGCTATTTGGTTTCGATTTTCAAAATAGTATTTTTTCTTATGTAGGAAAATTATGAAAATGATCTTGTTCATTTAAAGTAATCAGAATGGGCCAGGCACGGTAGCTCACACCTGTAATCCTAGCACTCTGGGAGGCCGAGGCGGGCGGATTGCTCAAACGTCAGGAGTTTGAGACCAGTCCGAGCAAGAGCGAGACCCCGTCTCTACTAAAAATAGAAAGAAATTATCTGGACAACTAAAAATATGTATATATAGAAAAAATTAGCCAGGCATGGTGGCGCATGCCCGTAGTCCCAGCTACTCGGGAGGCTGAGGCAGGAGGATCACTTGAGCCTAGGAGTTTGAGGTTGCTGTGAGCTAGGCTGACGCCACGGCACTGTAGCCAGGGCAACAGAGCCAGACTCTGCCTCAAAAAAATAAATAAATAAATAGAGTAATCAGAATGAAAGTACTTATCTATAAAAATGTTCATTTTATTAGTAGGATATATCTATAAAACAACATTTGGGTTATGAGAATGATTGATAAATGATCATTGAAAAACTTTTATTAATGATGTGCCAAGTTGAGCTGCCTTTAACTTTTAACTATCTGAGCTAGGAAGCCTTGAAAATTGGAGGATAAGATGGAAATACTGACAAATATTTAACCATAGTATAGCAATCTGTCACTATAATTTTCTTCAGAAATAAATGTTTTCATTTGTCCTGTAATGTCTGAAATTACTGCCAAAGCTGGAAATGTGTTTAGCTTTCTCAGCAAAATTCTTAAAAGGATATTGTCAGAGCCAACAGTCCAGAATTATCTTTATTCTTTAAATTCTCCTTTACCCACTTTTATTTGCTCTGTTCTCTCATAATTCCTTGGATTAATTTGCAGCTCTACCATATGAAGCCGT
The DNA here is from genome assembly GCA_004363605.1 of Indri indri. Lineage (NCBI taxonomy): Eukaryota > Metazoa > Chordata > Mammalia > Primates > Indriidae > Indri > Indri indri. The sequence goes on along the minus strand of RJWJ010021100.1, from coordinate 5,464 downwards.
GTTGCATTGAACTGTCCTTTTAAATAGTAGATGTCCTGATAAACTGCCTTTCATTCCCTTTATTTATTTGTTTTTGTTCTCTTACTTAATGGCCATCTATGCAAGCACAGGGGTTGCAGACTTAATGCCTGGCTTCTTCCTTGTGTCTATTTGTCTATGCATCAAGGGAAGAAATTGCTGAGCTTTATTTTCCCACTTTGAAGGCAGATTATGGGGATTTTAGACTAAGTTCAAAGATTCAAGGAAATAATATTGCAAATAATGTTTCTTCTTCCTGTATCTATATCATCAGTTCTCTGGATTGTAAATATGGTAATTCAATTTTAATTGTAAGTGAATAAGGAAAAGGATAGACTGAGATGCTGCAAACTAAACAAACAGTTGTCAAATTTTTATTGAATTGCTTAGGTTTTTTCATAGAAGAAATAGTCAAGATTTGTCCTCTTTAAAGAGCTACATAAATTTCAAGGAATTTTATAGGAGTGAATTTTTCTTTTCAGGTTAATTGGGCAAAAGTTACTGTATTCTTTCTTACAGTGTGTTTTGTTTCTGAGTGCCTAGATTTGGAGTTAGTGGTTTTTTAAAAAATAACTTTTGAGGCCTAAACATTTAATTAGACTCATAAGATTGGGCAGACCTGGAAGGGTCAGTGTGAAAGCACAATAAAAAGCTTATTTCATGAACACCTAAAAACAGTAGATATGGCTAAGGACTTTTTTCTAACATAGTTTTTGTATAGTGTGTGACAATTCATTAGATTAATAAAAGGATATCTAAAAGCTGTTTGTGTTGACTTATTTTTATATATTGTGTCTTCCAAATTTTAGGTCTACTTGAAAAAAAAAACATGGCTGCAAAGGAGAAACTGGAGGCAGTGTTAAATGTGGCCCTCAGGGTGCCAAGCATCATGCTGTTGGATGTCCTGTACAGATGGGATGTCAGCTCCTTTTTCCAGCAGATCCAAAGAAGTAGCCTCAGTAACAATCCTCTTTTCCAGTATAAGTATTTGGCTCTTAATATGCATTATGTAGGTAAGTGTCTACATTACATTTTCTAACCTTATAGTGAGCATTCTCATTTATGTCTTTGTATATTTTTGAATTTGGGTAAAATGTGGTTCGATTGCCTTAAGGTGACAGTGATATAGTCATTGATAAATGTTTATGCATCTCGTTTATAGTTTTATGTTACCATTGCATATAAATTATTAGTGCTAGAGGAAAGCAGACTGCGTTGGATTTGTTTTACTGGATAAAATTGAAAGGCAGAAGAAAACATTTTAGATTTTAATATGATGAAATGTATAGAATGAGAGATATTTTTCAAGACATTTGGCCCCTTCTAATTTGTCCTTACTTTGGGGTCTGGTAATAATTCAGAAAGTAGGCTTTTTTAAATGCAATATTCTTTATTGTTCTCTGAGACAAACTAAAACATTAATACCAGTGGAAGATAAAGCATTCATTTCAGTTTAAAAAAATGTGGGAAATGGTACTACAATTTTTTTTTTTTCCTTAAAAGAAATAATCCTGGAACTATAATTGATATACTTTGGAGTTAGTGGTAAAAATAATGATGAGAGAGTAAAGAAATTAAAGTTAAGAAATACAGGCATGAAACAGATAAAATTTATGTGGAATAAAAGTCATGATCCTTAGTTTTTGGTTTATATGTAATGAGTGTAAAAATATATTTGTATTAACATTGTTATTGCAGAACTCCAGGCATAGTTTGAATGATGTAGTGTAGTAGCTTTATTTATATTTGTATTAGCCTATCACAAAGTATATGAAATCATGAGGCGTTGTCCTGTCTCTCTGAGATTTATTTTTATCTATAGAAGAACTTTCTGGGTTCCAAAACTTAGTCCTGAGAACTCTTAACAGTTCTAAGAGAGTACCTGGTAAGCAATTGTGGGAAGAAGTATGGTATGATAGTAGAAGAGACAGTACACTAGAAGCAAAACCTCTGGGTTCAATAGACTTGTCTCTTACAAATGGTACTACCTTGGGAAAGTATGTGAAATGAGAAGATTCCTTTATATTTCAAAACACTATTAATTCTTAGCCCTTTATTAAAGGCTTTGTATGTTAGCCAATTTATGGAAAGTAATTCCAGTCAGTTATAGAAGAACAATTGAGTACTTGGCTTAGATTTTTTAGCTTAATCAGCAAAGTAATTCACACTGTGGTTTTAAAAATGTGCTTATCATACATTATTTCTGAATAGATTGAAATATTTATTATAAAAACAGCTGCCTAATAAGCTGAAACATTAATTTTAGAAATTGAATGTGTTCTAGTGCAGTTGAAGTTCATACTCTATGGTTCATAACTTTGGGAACTCAGCCGAGCCTTCTTAAATACACTTATTACGTGCCATGGTAGAGTAAGCTCACTGATTACATGAATAGATATTTTCAGCTTGAACAGTTTTTTGGTTTGAATTACCTCTGTCGCAATATTATGTAGTGTTTGTGTAATGCTTCAGTTTACGGAATTTCACCCTTAAATATATTTTAAAAATTCTTAATTTTAAAAATAGATAGTATATTTATGTTAAAAATTTAAAAAGAATGAAAAAGTGTATAATGAAAAGTATCTCTCCAATCTCTGTTCCTCATCCACTGAGTTCTCACTCTGAACACCAAGTATTAATAGCTATTATTATTTCCTTCTATATAATTCTAGACTACATACATTTTCCTCCTTTTTATACAGATATTAGCATAATGTACATGGTTCTGAACCTTGGTTTTTGTTGATGTATTGTGGAGCCATAACTACTGCTTTTAGATATTTATGAAATGAAGTTTTATACTCTATTTTTTTATGATAACACTTTCCATTTTTCCAAATCTTAAGATTCTTGCTAAATGTTGAGGCTTCATTCCTCCCTCTTCCCCTCTGATTTACAATGGCATAGTATCCTTGTATGGATATACCATAATTTGTTGAACTACCTACTCTATTGGTGGATATTTTATTTTTATTTTTTTCTTAATACTAATTTGTTCAAAAGGTGGATATTTTAGGTAGCTTCTGTCCTCTGCTGTTTCATACAATGTTGTGCTAAATAACTTTTCATAACCATAATTTCAACAGGTGCAAATATAACCTTGGGCTAAATTACTAGAAGTAAAGTTAAAGAGTAGTCTCCCTTGGTATATGCAGGGGATTGGATTCCAGGATGCCTGTGTATACCAACATTCACACATACTCAAGTCCCACAGTTGGCCCTAGAGAATGAAAAGTGTATAGAAAAAGTCAGCCCTCTACATATGTGGGTTTTACATCTTGAAAATACTGTATTTTCAATCTGAGTTTGGTTGAAAAAAAAAAAAAATCCACATATAAGTGGACTCTTTGCAATTCAAACCTGTGTTGTTCAGGGGTCAACTTACATACTTTTGTAATATTGATACCGCTCTCCTTAGCTTTTTACCATTTTGTACCTCCACAAACAGAGGTTGAAAGTCCCTGCATCCTTATCAAAACAACCTATTATCAAACATTTATATTTTGGCTACTCCAGTAGGTGAAAGCTTGATTTTTTAAAAAATTCAATGTGGTTTTAATTTGTGTTTCTCTTATTTTGAGTGAGATTGAATTTATTCACCTGTTTAAGAAAAATTTGTATTTCCTCTTATGAGAGTTGTCAGTTCATATCCCCAGCTTGCTTTTCTGTGGGATTATTACCCTTTTCTTACCAGTTTGTGGGCATTTGATATGCATTAGGGAAATTAACCCTTTGTGAACAGTTGGTGATATTTTTTCAGTTCCAATTTTCTGATTTTGCTTATGATTTTTTTTGGCCTGGAGTTTGGTTTTTTGTTTTTTTGTTTTTTTTTTTTTTTTTTTTTTTTTTTTTTTTTTTTTTTTTTTTTTTTTTTTTTTTTTTTTTTTTTTTTTTTTTTTTTTTTTTTTTTTTTTTTTTTTTTTTTTTTTTTTTTTTTTTTTTTTTTTTTTTTTTTTTTTTTTTTGAGGGAGGGTTTCGCTTTGTTGTCCTGGCTAGAGTGCAGTGGCATCATCATAGCTCACTGCAACCTCAAACTCCTAAGCTCAAGCAATCCTCCTCCCTCAGCCTCCCGAGTAGCTGGGACTGTAGGTGTGTGCCACCATGCCTGGCTAAGTTTTTTTTTTTTATTTTTTGTGGAGACAGGGCCTCACTCTTGCCCAGGGTGATCTTGAACTCCTGGGCTCAAGCTATTCTCCCTCCTTGGCCTCCCAAAGGATTACAGATGTGAGCCACCATGGCTGGCCCCTATTCTTGACTTACAAAGAATTCTGTTATGTTTTATTTTAACATTTCTGTGGTTTTATTTTTTACATTTAAATCTTTGTTCCATTTGGAATTTACCTACATGAATAGTATGTTATAGAGTTAATTTAATTTTATTTTTAAAATTTATTTTTAGAGATAGGGTCTCATTCTGTTGCCCTGTCTGGAGTGCAGTGACACGATCATAGCTCACTGTAACCTTGAACTCTTGGGCTCAAGTGATCCTCCCACCTTAGCCTACTGAATAGCTGGGACTAGGTATGGATGCACACCACCACACCCGGCTAATTTTTGGTAGAGACAGTGTCTCACTATGTTGCCCAGGCTGGTCTTGAATTTATGGCCTCAAGTGATCCTCCCATCTTGGCCTCCCAAAGCACTGGGATTAGTTTTATTTTTTCTAGATAACTATTCAGCAGTCTCCACCTATTTATTAGTTTAGGCCATCTTTCCTAACCATTATTTCCTAATAATGCACTGCATCCAGCTGCATTATTAAATTTTTAAGTGAGGGTGAAGAGATAGCTTAAGGATTCTAACTCTTCTCTGTGCAAGAACACAGAGCCTTCCTACGTTCAAGATTTCTTCTGAATCCTTCTGGAGTATTTTAGTTTTCTTCATATGTATTTTAGACATTTATTAAGTTCATTTCTAGGTATTTTGTCTTTTTTGTTGCTATTGTAAGTAGGGTTTTTTCCCCCCGTTATATCTTCTAATTGTTATTAAGGGGCTTAAAAATTATGGAGTGGTAAAGTTTATGTTTGTGGAATATAATTATACCTTCAAACTTAGAAGCTTTCCATTATGGGTTCTATTGAGAACAGGAAAGAGTGGTGACTATCCAAATGTAATTGATGGAATGTTAATTGTAGAACAGGACTGGGCATGGTGGCTCATGCCTGTAATCCCAGCACTTTGTAAGGCTGAGGGAAGAGGATCACTTGAGGCCAGAAGTTCGAGACCAGCCTGAGCAATATAAGCGAGACCCCCATCTCTAAAAAAATAGAAAAAATTAGCCAAGCATGGTGGCACATGCCTGTAATCCCAGCTACATGAGAGGCCAAGGCAGGAGGATTGGATTGCTTGAACCCAGGAGTTTGAGGCCGTAGTGAACTATGATTACACCACTGCACTCCAGCCTGGGTGAGAGAGTGAGACCTTGCCTCAAAAAAAAAAAAAAGTA